>NW_019384242.1:1420205-1460929 GCF_000648655.2 Copidosoma floridanum | reverse complement strand
ATGATAATAAAATCCCAGTAGAACTAATACTACTGCATTCGCATCGCGTGCCAGGTTCCTAGTTTCAGAGGAAAGAGGAGAGCCACTGCGGCGGCGGTGGCTCTCCGAGCGCAGCTTGACGATAGAGAGCAAGTGATTTCAAATCTTCCATGCTTGCTTAAATATTTTTTTTTCAGCTTTCTCTGCACCTACAAAAGTGGTTTTGAAATCGATTTTGGGTAGCTCGACGATATATACTCGAATGTAATGATCGTTACTATGTCCAACAAAAACATTTAGTTGATTAGTTGGTTAATACAATATAAATTTTTTGCACCATAAAACTGTTATTAAATACGTGTTTTAAAAAAATTATTTATTTAGAATATGTATACCAATAAAGGTCATTGAAATGCACTCGCCTATGATTTTTACAGTAATAATATTTTTTATTCTCTTACCAACTATATATTTGGCAATAAAAAAACACTTTTTACAAATTTTCACTGCTGTTTCTTATTGTTTTAAATATAGTCGTAAATTACACAATAATTAACTTTTTTTTATCATTCAACAAAATTTTTTCTGTTAGTTGATAATAGTGACATGTTAATATTGTAGAACACGGAACTATATTAATATTAAGTTATTTATGATACATTATTAAATATATAACTAGAAACAGCGTTTCAATTACGGCTAAACGAAAAGTTTAAATTATTGACCAATATTTTTTAATCATGCATAGTAACAATAATAACCTTCGACTATATATCGTTGAGCTACTCCAAATCGATTCAAAAAGGATCTTTTTACGTGCAAAGAAAGCTGAGAAAGTGAAATTTTAGCAAGCATGGAAGATTTGAAACCACTTGCTCTTTATCGTTAAGCTGCGGTTGGAGAGCCACCACCGCCGCAGTTGCTCTCCCCTTTCCACTGAAACTAGGAACCTGGCGTGCGCTGCAATACAGTAGTGATTTTTTTACTGAGATTTCATTAGTATCAAGCTGCATACAAATCAATACTCTTTTTGTTATGAAAATATAAGTATCAAAGAACATTACGTACAAGTTTCAGCCAGATAAGTTAATGACTATAATTTACGGCTGAGGAATTTTGAAGAAAAAAAAATTTTCTCGGGTCTCGAGCGTACTAAGACTTTCTTTTTTTTAATTCATAAGAAAATGGTAGCTTTTTAACAATANAAGTATCAAAGAACATTACGTACAAGTTTCAGCCAGATAAGTTAATGACTATAATTTACGGCTGAGGAATTTTGAAGAAAAAAAAATTTTCTCGGGTCTCGAGCGTACTAAGACTTTCTTTTTTTTAATTCATAAGAAAATGGTAGCTTTTTAACAATACAAAAGTGAATCATTAAGACGTCTGATTAAAAAAGTTATACAGTTTTATACGTATGTCTAATAGTAGTGTAGCTACAAAACTGTCATAAAATTGGTCAAAATTAACATTTTTCAAAAATTCCTACTAGATGAAAAAATTTGATAGTTTTTGATTTTTCTGACATGATTTAAAAGGTCTTAGTGTTTTGTACAAGTGTAAGGACATTTTTCAACTGATGAAAAAAAAAAAAAAAAAAGGTCAATTACTTGAAAAGTTCTAAACCAATTTTTATACAATTTGGTGCCATAACTAATATTATTATTATCAGTAATTTAAAAAAATTTGAAGCTTCTAGGTATTATTGTTATTGAGATATTAAATTTTTGAAAAGTATACATGTTTCAATTTGTAACGCTATTTACGGTTAAACAAAAACGCTTAGCGACGTGTGGCTAAGCTTATATTTTAGATAATCAAGTAAGAAAGAAAAAAACTCTGTAGGTATGTATTACAAAAAATGCACAAGGAAGCTGATATGAAGCAAAACGTGAAAAAAGTCATTATTTTAAATTAATTATTCAATTAAAAATGAAGCACTACTTTTTTCAAGTGCGGGTGGTGATTATCATATTCCACGGCAAAAAATGTTAAAGAATCAATCAAAATATTTCTCCCTCTCGGAAAATGCAGTCCAAAATCCTCGGTGTCTGATCTATTCTGTCGGAAATTGGTGATAGTGGATTTTTCACAAACTTTTGCACTGTTTTCGGTGTATTATGTTGCGTTATAAAAATAAAAGTCTTATCGGATCTTGTTTATTAAGATCTATACATAAATAATTGAAATTTAGTGGCTTTTTTCCAAATTTTATTTATTAGGCTTTTAAAAACTATAGCTGTATTTTGGTTGTTTACTCGCTTATTTTTTGCAATATCTTCTATTCTCTAATATCTAATATAATTTCTAATATCTAAGGTTTTTTCTATTTAAGTTAACGGTATTGCGTGGTTTGATTTTACTCGTTTACTAATTCTGGTTTTTACTTTATCTTGTAGGTCAAGAGTAAAGTTATGACTTCTGATTTAAATTGCTTTAACATTAGAAAAGTTTAATAAATTTGCTAAACTGCAGGGAAGCTCTGAGCTAGAGTCGTAAGTCTGTGTTAATTGCAGTGTTACATTATGTAGGGTGTCGCCAGGAGCATGAGCAATAAATCTACTGTTGATCGTTAGTATTCTGATACCTTGTAATTTAATTTTAATTGTTTGTGTGGTTGAAGAATAATTTTTGCATAACACTTGTATTGTAGAGGTATTTTGTGCAGAGTATATCCATTGTTTGGTGGTTTTCATTTGTATCTAATAAATTTCTGTTTATTTCTATAATGCTACATGACAAGTTTTCAATGCTTTTGATGACGAGTTTATGAATAAAGAGAATTTGTAATGATTATTAGTACTATTCTAAAAAATAAGCATACCTTTTTGGCNACGTAAGCTAACACAAGTATTCTGCATAATGTTTTTCTTAACTCTTCAAAGGTATTTTGCTGAGTATCTGTTCACGTCAATTTCTTTCTTTTCCGTAACAAGGACGTTAAAGGTTATGCAATTTCTGTAAATTTTTTGACAAAATCACGGTAATAGTTTAGAATTTGTAATGATTATTAGTACTATTCTAAAAAATAAGCATACCTTTTTGGCAATATTAAATCATTTCATATTTAATACAATCATTTAAAATCTTTCCGTTGGTAAGGAAATAGTTTTGAAGATTATTGTTAACGATCAGGTTACTATATCGGGGCTCAATGCTGACATATTCTTCTAAATCTGAGTGTAGATTTCTTGGAACTGGAATCGAGTACATGGCATAGCCACTAAATTATTTTTTACCTACTAGTGGAAAACTAAGTTCAACTGCTCATTTACATTCCATTACTACTGCGTTTGTTTTGGCATGCGTGCAGGCGTTCGAGTGTTATAGTTGAATTATCTCAAGGTAGTACATGCTTTTTTTTTATCAATTAATTTCATTACAAATCTTTACTTGTTGGTCGTTTTGTATCATTGGCGGTTGTAGGTGTCCTCGTGATATGTTTTCCACTGCATTGATAGCGTTTTGTAAGAATTTAGTATGAGAAATAGATTTTTCTTTAAAAAGTAAGTCCATTTTAATACTTCTATTTTATAATTAGTTTTTTTACTATCATCAATCAATTGGCATGCTTCTTCAGTTAAACTGTCAATTTTTTTGTTACTTTTTCATTGTATCTTTGATTTTTTGAAAATTCTACATATATTTTTTTGAGATTTCAGCATATAATATGAGTCTCTTTTACTTTTTAATATGATATCGTTTGCGTAGAGTTGTAAAGGTTATTGATAACAATACTTATTATATCTCGATCATCTTTATTTATATATCCAACTAGTTGTTCGAAATCCACTCCACAAATTTTAGTGGAGCTCATCTCATTATCGTGTTGCGAGGAATAACTTTTACTGTATTGTTGGATCTTGTTTCTTTACTATGTATTTATATTTTAGGTGCAAAAATAGTGATAAATCTATGTATATTGATTTTGTTAAATAAATTATATTATTTAACGTGCATCTGAGGATCAAATTTCTGCATTTTTGATTTTCAATTATTTTAGTACATTTTTCGAACACACTATCTAGTTGGTCATGATATGGTTCAGTTCAGTTCTTAATGCTATGGAAATTTAGCAGAATAGTAACATGCTATTTGATACGAATGAGTCTGACTTCATGAGTGTACTTATAATATATATCTGGATTATTTACTAAAAGCATGTTGTCTTAAGGTTTTGCAGGTGTGTCTTTTTTGCTAGTGATAACACTAGGCATAAGCGTTAGCAGAAGCATAAAGGCAATATTTTTAGTCAAAATATTAATCAAATTAATTTTTTTTTAAATAATAGCTGTTCCAAATTTTAGTTTTGTTTTTTAGTTCATTTATTTATTATTTTTTTTTTTTTCGTATGTAGCAGCGTTTTACTTTGCCAATGTATTTGTTAATTATGCTTTGATTTTCTTATTCTAATATGACGTTATAATTGCTGTATATTTTTTTAATTTTTGAAATTCTGTTATAAAATCTATTTAATTTCTCTTTTAGGATACTTTAAGTACATAGACTGTCATTTTAACTTATAAGTTCTGTGGCTCTAACTTTTTGTCATGATGTCATTCTGTATTTTGTTTTAATATTTTAAGTGTGTTACCAGCCATTTCTTGGATTATACATTTACAGCGGGCAAGACCTCTAGCATAATAAGCTGTATTATCCTGGTTAGCATTGGTCTGGAAATGGATTCGACGCACGTGCCTGTCCACCAAAGACAAGTTCAAAAGGCATAAAGTCTGTTGCTGAAGTACCTGAAGTGTTGTACTTGTGCATTGTGAAGGGATCTATTTTATTCCAGTCACTTTTGTTTTTAGCGTTAGTTTTTGAAAAATCGTAAAACATAGTTTGGTTTCTCTCTAACGAACAATTTGATTGTAGGACGTATGCACTTATGATCTGTTGAAACTTTTTGATCTGTTGTTAAGTTGAAGTAAAATATCTTGACAAAACACAAAAAATAGTTGTTGCTTGTACATTAGTTTTTCATTGCAGTTCTGGTTCCTCATGAACAGGAACTGCAATAATAAAATTTGTAAAAAAGCATTGCATTGTTAAAATGTGCTTGTTTCCAGATGTTCTTTGAGAAAAAGGGCCTAATGTTTCTATAGCCACTTTGTAAAATACTTATGATAGTGTGTCTGTTATTATCATAGGTTCTCTAGTTTTTGTATGGATCAATTTTTGTTTCTTGTAAATTTAACATTTTTTTTAAATTTAGCAATGCCATTGCTCAGTTCCTTCCAATATTATCTTTCTCTTATTCGTCTATAATTTTTTACTACTCCTTCACGATTCACAAATAAGCTAGTATGACACTCAATAAATTTTTTTGGTCTTCTAGTATTAGATAAAAACATGCCCCAAAACAAATTTACACTGGTTCTAGGAAGAATCAGTAACGTAAGTGACGTAATTCTTCGTATAAAATTGATGGCATTCCCCCTATAGGGAGACTATCGGCGAGTTTGCCTTTTCTAGAAATACAAGCAGTGTTAACTTCCTGTACTGATGTAGCATTCTCGAGATTTCTGAAAGTAAGTTTGTAAAATGCTAGATTTTATTTTCTCATTAAAGTTTTTATTCACGACAAGTGAAAATATAAAGCGATTTTGGTTTTTTGTTGTGATAACGTCTTGCAATTTTGGTTGAGCTTCTGATAATTCTTCTTTTGATATAACTCCTATAGCTGTCAGTAATTTATTGTTTTTTTATTTTGAATCTACACATTCTTAAATAAAATAGCAGTAATTATTCTTGGCATAAGTAATTAGTGTAACTTTTTGGGAGTACCTTAAAATGTTTATTAATATACTTTATAAATAACATTAAATGTATTTTTGACAGGGCTTATTTTTTTTGTTGCTTTATCGCTACCAGCCAAGCTCTAATTTTGCTGTATAGGTTCTAATGCTGCTGTATGGCTTGCTTTGAGTAAAACGTTTTGATTGGAAGTTTTCTTGGTATCGTAATCTATTAAATTTTTTTGTTTTTCGACTGAGATTAGTTGTTGTCTCTATCTTCACTACTATTTTTATCGAAAGGTGCTTAAGTTTCTTCGTACAGTTCATCATTAGATTTTTGTAATTTAGTTTCAGTGGGACCGTGAGTATTTAATCTACGAGGTTTGTATTCATAAGTATAGTTGTAACATCGAAGTCTTGCTCTCCATCTATTTAGCCAACTTATAGGATCTTTGATAGATTTAATTCAAGATAGTAGTTCATAATCTTCGTTAAGTGTGATCCTGCCGTATTAGTGATTTCAAAAATATTGGACTGCTACAACTACTGCTAAGTATTTTTTCCGTTGTAAAACAATTTATTTCATCTTCATTTAAAGTTTTTGACATGTTCGCAATTTGGCGGTCTTTTTCTGGTCTTCTTTGGCTTAGTACGGCCCAGTAGCCTTGTTAGATGCGTCTGTTGTAAATATGAATGACTTGTTTAAATCGACGTAAGCTAACACAAGTATTCTGCATAATGTTTTTCTTAACTCTTCAAAGGTATTTTGCTGAGTATCTGTTCACGTCAATTTCTTTCTTTTCCGTAACAAGGACGTTAAAGGTTATGCAATTTCTGTAAATTTTTTGACAAAATCACGGTAATAGTTTACTAACCTTAAAAATTGATTAACATTTGTTTGATTCTTTGATTTTGGAAATTTTTTAACAGCTTCTAATTTTTTTGAATCTTGTTCGACTTCCTAACTTCCTGTTTTGTATCCTAAATAAATTACTCCGGGCATTCAAAATTCGTATTTGTCAAGTTTGAGTATTAACTTTGATTTAAAAAGTTTCCCAAATAAATGAGTAATTTTTGTGACATGATCTTTTAAAGTTTTTGAGCATACGATTATTGCATCGAGATGTATAAATAACTCACTGCCTTTTAGTGCTAACAAAATTACGTCTATTAATCGCTGAAATGTTGCAGGTGCATTGCATAATCCAAACGGCTTTCGTACATATTCATAGTGACCGCCAGGTGTGCTAAAAGAAGTTTTATGGCTATGTGCAGGATCAACTTTTATTTTATGGAATCCACTGGCTAGGTCAAAAACCAAAAAGTATTTTAAGCCTCCGATTTACTCTAATATTTCAGTAATGTTTGGTAGCGGATAAGCAGTCGGGATGATTATTTAGTTTAGTTTATGGTAATTTATTACTAATATGTATCTTCTTATTTTATCAGGTCCTTGTTTCTCGGGTACTATCGAGGGAGGACAACTATAAGGGTGGTTTGATTTCATGATTGTACCGTCTGCTAATAACATGATTTTTCTATTTGAGTTTTTATTTTTTGGTGTAACGATAAGGAGTAGCAGTATTGTTTGACATATACCGTACTGTCGTCTGTTGTGAGTATTTTATGTGTCAAAATAGGAGTACGAGGAGCCAAGTTGTCTGGAATGTAAAGTAAGTGAGCGTTATTTTTTACAGTTTTTCTTATATCTGATAAACTAGTTTTTAAGGGATAAGGCCTTTCCAGCTTGTCAATTAATAATTTAATCTGACACTTTATGTCGTTTACATCGTTTTCTTTAAAGTCAGTGTTGAAATAGTCTTGAGACTCTCCAACTTCAGACATCTCAAGTTTTTGTTCACGTATTTTCATTTTTGTCAGCTCATCTTTTGTGTTTATAGCTTTTGTATAGAAGTGACTTACTTTGCAATGTCCGCTCTTATTCTTGCTCGTAAATTATAACTTTTTTATAACTTAATTTTTTACTTTGAATCTTTGATTTAAGGATTTTCCTTGTGTTTTAAATAATTTCTTAAATTTAATTTTATTATCTTAGTATAGTAAAGGTATCCGTTTAATTGGTCTGCTTTCTACTATTCATGTATTTAAGCCGTTATCGATTTACTCGTTCTCATGTATAGAAAACAGATTTCCTTAAATGCATACACTATTTATTGGTCATTTTAGACTCATAATGTAAAATTTGCGATTCAAATTGAATCTGTATTAAATTCATCGACTGTAACAGTACTTGAAGTGTATATTTTTTGTGGAGCTTTTTGTTTCAGTTTGACTGTAATATCATAATTTATTCGGGTGCCGTTCTTTAATACGGTGAAGTTAACATTTTTCCGTGTCTTAATTTGTTACAAACATTTTCGAATCTTGCTTGAAAAGCTGTGTAGATTTCTTTGCCATTATTGATTTTGGACGCGTGATCGGATTAAAACTTGCAGTCATGTCTAAATAGCGAGTCTTGTTCTCGTTTTTTAGAGAGTTGGAGCTTGAGTCTCGGTCATCTTCTTGATTATAATTTTGATATTGCCTATAGTTGTGGTATTGAAATGAGGCTTGTTGATGGCAAGAATAGCCTTGAGTTGGAGTGTTAGGATAAAGATAATACATTTGTGGGTAGTAACGTGGTTAGTAGGTGATGGTTGTAAGTATGGAAACTTTTAGAAATTCGGAGGGTAGTTATAGTGATAAGGTTGATTATTCCAGGGTGGTGGTGGTGTATGGCTTAGTGGCAGAGTGCTTGGTTGACGTTGAGGTGTATTGCTAAGTGCGGGTTGTACGATTTTTCAATCATACTTGTCGAATTTTAGTTAAGTCATCTTGACATCATTTTTATTGTAAGTATGCGGGAAACGATTTCTATTTTAGGTCGATGGGTCATTAAAACTCACGCAATTTTTTTGTTTGATGGGCCAACTGGGTAGAGACAGACACAGGAATTTTTGTAACGTTCGATACTGAAGATTTAGGAGTCCCAGAAGTCGAGGTCATGGGTACGACCTTGTAAACGTACTTGGCCTGCTTATATACTGGTGGGCAAGGGCATTCAGTAAGTTACGCAGCCCCTAAAGCTACATAGATATGTTTAGGGCTTGAAAGTGATGTACTTAATGTTTACGAGTCAGGTTAATCATTTATAAACGTTTGTAGTAATAATTTTTCAAGTTGTAGTTTTTGTATCGTCTTAAGTTTGTCATCATTGAATTCAGTCCATAGGGCTGTCAAAGTAGTTTCTAAGAGAGAAATTGTTCTATGACAAAAATTTTTAACTTTTTCATTTTGTTTCACTGTAGTATTTTAACGTTCTGCCAAGTTCTTATAATACGATTTTGTTTGCTACATTCTTGTTTTGGACGTTTTGTTAACTGATCAATTGATGCCTAAGTAAAACCCATTAAACCATCTCGAACTTTGCCTTTAAGCCTGATAAATAAATGTGTGGTGTAAAGGTACATAGATTCTTGAGCGTGGTAATGATTCTTTAACAAGGTAATTGTAGTACTTATAAATGAGTTATATCTATCACTGATTTATGTAACAGCTGCTTTGGAGTTCCCTTATGCATTGTGCAGTAATTTTTACTGATTCCTTAAACTACATAAATAAGTTTGGGGCTGAAAAGATGTTACATTTTCTGTTTTCTCTGCTATCGCTGAAATTACTAACGGCGGGCCTTGTTCATTGTACCTCACTTCTTAGTGTAGTCCGATACTGTTGATATTCTTGAAATGCACCCTTGTTGCCTTAGCCAACACGTTATGCCTGACGTGTATAAGGTACTCGCGAGTCGCAGGAGTCAAAAGTTGACTAAAACTTTAGAGTACAGGTGACGAATGTAAAGACAGTGATTTTTTCTCTTGATGGTGCGTTTTTATAGCGTCAGAGTGAGTAAAAAAGTCCTTTAGTTTAATTAGATTCATTAATGTACGATACTCTTGCAATTGCATTGACAGCAAAACAGTGGGCTTGCACAATGTTTTTTCATGTTATGATTTCATGTATTAGAAAATAAAAATACAACAGTACTAATTACATTTTTCTAATATCTGCGATTAAGATTTTTGGGTTATGAGTGATGCAAGTTTGTATCATCAGTCAGTGTATTATGAAATATTCACTTTAAAGCTTTTACACACATGCACATAAGTTACGTATAATCTCCACTCGTCACATGAACTTGTGTAAATACGCAATATGTTTTGGATAAATTTGACGGATGAATTAAGTTTTAACTTATGATGTAATTTGTCCTTAGTAAGTCGCGATGTACCATACCATTCATAGTGCTCTCAAAATTTAAGTGTATATAAAATCTGTACCTAATACTGAATGAGAAATACAATATGAAACATTACGCGTTGTATATTATGTAAAGTGCAATGATGATAAAGTGAAATTACCCTACGTTGGCTACAGAAAGAAAATTTGAAGCCGTGAAAATGCAGTTACCTGGTTTGTGAAAGAAGTGCAAGATTTTGCTGTAGATTTACAGAGTATGTACAACACCTAGTGCCAATGAGATCATTATCTGGAGAGAAGGACTTTGATTTTTTGAATACTCATCTACTCTAAGAAAAGTTTTCAGTCAAGATGATACATACTCTTTAGAGAAAATCAATATGCTTAAGACGAAAGGTATAATTCCATACGATTATGTAACATCATTCGAAAAATTTAGAGAAACAACGCTCCTATCTGAAGATGATTTTTACTGTAAATTTTACAATGCACATTTGAGTAGTAAAATTTATACACATGATCAAATAGTATAGAGAACTTTTGATTATTTAACTCTTGGACAGGATTCTGATCCTTACCTCTACTAATGTACTTTTATTAACACAAGTATTTAAAAACTAAAGAAATAATTGTCTTAAGGTTTATGAATTAGATCCTGTTTACTATTTTACTACTCCAGGCTTCACTTGGTATACTAAGCCGAAAAAAAAGGAAGTAAGTTTCATAAAGAAGAATATAATATAAATTGTGCTTTAAATATTATTCGAGAAGTTTTTTTAGATTTTACTAGAACTCATTACTGATACAGATATGTTGACGTTCGTTAAAAAAGGCATACGAGGTGGAATAAGCCAGTGCTGTAACAGATATGCAGAAGCTTATTATTACTATGTGCAAAATTATAAAAAGATTTATGTGAAAAATCTTGAGCAACAGCCTCATGATTATTATAATATTTGCAATAGAAGTGATGACGGATATATTATAAGTTAAGTGCTTACATGACCAAATTGTCAACATCAATCTAGAGCAAATTAATAAAAGATCACTCTACCATTAGATCTATACTGAGAGGCAAAAAATTGATCTTGGTTCCTGAAATGATAAACGATATCCAATGAAAGAACAGCTGGTGTAGAAAACGTGAAAAAAAAAATTATACAATCTATTATATGCTTAGAGTTTTAGTTTTTCTCAATGTATCTTATGTCAAATATAACATTTGTAAGTATAGTGAAAAAACTTTATTAGCACACAAAGCAGATTACATTAAAATATTATTACAAGTTTATACGAATTTCTCTCAACTTCTAAATTTTAATAATCTTTTAAGTTCATATCATCCTTTTTTATTACCAATCTGACTATTATAGGTACTTTTAGAGCCGAATCGCTTACCATCTACTTGATTTCTTCATCGATGAAGAATTCATTTAACAAGATAAGTATCAGGATACTTCGTTTTTTGCTGTTCCTGCTCTTAGAAGCCTCAAAAAATTAGTTGATTTTGATAGTCCAGCAAATGGTAAGTTAGTGGATTGGTTGGAGCTACTCGTGCTATTCCGAGCGACTCAGTCGACCAGTTAAGTGTGTATCTTCATTTAAATACTTGCTTAGCATTACTTACTCACACTTTATCTCCTACTTTAAAAATTCGATTATTTTTTTGTGCTTATTGTTCTTGATGAGAATTTTTTTCAAAATTTAATTTTTATTAGCAGCTGACTCATTCTTTGATTTCATAGCTATCGTCTGAGGCCTTTAAATATTATAAGCCGTCAGTAACTTAGTTAAAATATCAATCCACATATATTGGCTACGCAAGCTGAATTTCTTCCACATATCGTGCTTCAGTGTACGACTGAATCGCTCATATAACTTTAAGGTTACCATACGTTGAGTACAAGTTAATTCAGTTCTTTTGCATGAGACTTTAAAAGTTTAAATCGTAAAACTCTTTGCCACGATGTATTAGCGAATTACTTGGTACTTTTCCTTCTGTTAATATCGACTTTATAGCTGCAGTCACATCTCTAATTGTTTTATTCTTTGTATTTAAGTTCCTGAGAATACATCACTTAACTTTCTTAACAGTACATCTATTTTTTCGTTCATTAAAAATAAGACTTTTTTCTTTTTGTAGAGTAGTGAGATTCATAGCATCAAGAAATTAAATAACTAATACATTATTACACAATCTTTCATTTTCCCAGTCAAATTAACTATCTGTTGTTAGCTTATATTCGTTTTCTCGAGGATTTCGACTTACACTGTGACGAAAATTTTTCAGCCGATAAACATCTGCCCGGATACTGTCACAAAAATTCTGCCACGTGTGTTACTTACCGAATCCCTACCACTGGATTATTCTCCTCCAGGAGGTCTGCCACAGGTGTTTGACTCCGGAACGTCAAACACTCCTAAGTGAAAACTAGAAAGGGAAAATGGGGGCACTAATTACCAATAAACACCATCACTTGATAACGTTCACAGCGTGCCCGTGCTATTTATTCGTTCCCTTGCACTCTCAAAATAAATATCTTCACTTTCTCTTTCTTTTCTCTATACGTGTGTGTGTATGTGTGTATGTATATGTTTATGAAGAGGTGAGTTATGCGGAAAATCACATGTATGTAAGGGTAATTATGAGCACAAAAGTGAAATTATGCGGACGTTCGCATAATTCTACCATGTTATTGATTTATATGTCAGAAGCACGTGAAGTCCGCATAAGTCACTATCTATAAACACATATATATACACACACATATACAAATACATATAACATATATATATACATAAATAACATGGTATGTATATATTTTATATATATACATATGAGGCATTCTTCGTCAACGAATGACCCCCCTTTTCCATAATTGGTTTAATTTCTTTCAGTTCTATAGGTAGTCAAAAAAAAGGTCTGAGTATCTAGTTTTCAATACCGAGTGGCATATACTTTTAGTCAACATTTCTGATCCAATGTGGCTGTACGTGACCTACTGATTTTTTTCAATTAAACTACTATAAACCTCGCAGCAGAAGCCCTACAGAAATCTAAAAACGCTTAAATGAAAAGTCTTGAATTTTCCTATCAAATGCTGTAGAAAAAAATTTTTTTTTCTACTATAAAATTCAAACCGGTGGCAATAACACTTGACCCACAGCTTTTTTTCAAAAAAACTACTATAAATCTGGCAACGTGAACCCTACAGGGGTCTAAAAATGCTTGAACAAAAAGTCTTGAGCTCTTCTATCAAAAGATATATAAAAAAACTTTTTTTGTCTGCCATAACATTCCAAATGGCTGTGGTAACACGTGACTTACAGATTTTTTTCAATAAAACTACTATATGTCTCGTGGCATCAACCCTACATTTGTCTAAAAAGGCTCAAATGTAAGGTCTTAAGTTTTTCTATCAAAAGATGTATAAAGAAAATTTGTTGTCTACTATACAATCCAAAATGGCGGCAGAAAGACGTGACCTACAGCTTTTTACATTCAAGCTACTATAAGTCTCGTGCCATAAACCCTACAGGGGTCTACAAATTCTCAAATGAAAGGTCTTGAGCTATTATATCAAAAGCTGTGTACTTCTTGTGAACTGTACAATTTAAATTGGCGGCAAAACACGTGACCCACACCTGATTTTTATTGAAACTATCATGAATGTGATGCATTTACCCGACTGGGGTCTACTGAGATTTAAATGACAGTTCTTAGGTTCATTCTCAGAAGTCAGTCTGAAAAAAGTCTTTGTTAAACTTAGCATCAAAAATGGTGTCAACAACATGAGACATATGCGTCTATTTAAAAAATTGTAGGATGAAATTTTTTTTATCCTACTCAGGTCCTTATAAAGCTACAATAGTTATTTATTATATATGATAATATTGTAAACTTTGAAAATATACAATTTCTGTGGTTTCAAACTTGACATGTCATAATAAGTTCTGCACTGGTGTATTGAAACTACAATACGAACAAATAGATGTTTTTTCTGAATGAAGTATAGTTCTATAATTTTATATATTATTTATTTTCAATATGGTGGCATTAACTACGTTATACTAGTATTTTCGGTAAGAAACGCATTTCAACTATCATTTTTTGGAGGCATATTAGGATGTATAGGAGCAGGAGAAAGAGATACAATACTAATTAAAATAAAAAGTATTGTATAATAGTCTTTCAACCGAAATCGTAACCAAAAACAAGTTATATTTGAAATTCCTTGACCAACCCAAATAACTGTTGTCAGATATTTTTATAATAGTAAAAAACATAACTTATGTTTCGAATTATGAAATTAGGAACAGTTTGTGAAATATGATTAGTAAATTTCAAGGAAAACTATTTTTTGTATATATAAGTTCGGTGCTCTTACGCGAATCCGAATATCATTTTAATAATCAATTTATTTTGTTATACAATAAATGTATGGCTTATTCAAATTTTTTGTAAGCCCCTGTAGAGTTCATGCCCTCAGATTTACAGTTCACTGAAAGAAAATTGTAAGTCACGTGTTTTAGCGTCATTTTAGATTTCATATTAGACAAAAAAATTTTTCTATACGATGTTTGCTATACGATATATGCTCAAGACCTTTCATTCAAGCCTTTAAAGACCCCCGGAGGGTTTATGCCACAAGACTTATAGTAGCCTTATTGTAAAAAATTTGTAGGTCACGTCCTTCTGCATCCATTTTGCATTATCTAGTAGACAGAAAAATTTTTTATACATCTTTTGATAGAAGAGCTCAAGACTCTTCAAATGAGCTTTTTTATACCCCTCTATGATTTATACTATGAGTTTCTTAGTAGTCTGATTTGAAAAAAATCTGCAATTCACGTATTTTTACCGCCATTTTAAATTTGATAGCAGACAGAACATTTTCTTCATTTTTTTTTGATAGAAGAGCTGAAGACTTTTAATTAAAATACTTTTAAGTGGCTGTAGAGTTTATGCCGCTAGACTTATAGTAGTTTTATTGAAAACAATCTGAAGGTCACGTGTTTTAACAGCCACTTTGGATTTTATAGCAAACAAAAAAATTGCTTTTATACATCTTTTAATAGAAGAGCTGAAGACTTTTTATTCAAGCTTTCCTAAACCCGTTTACGGCTTATGCTGCGAGGTTAATAGTAGTTTTCTTGAAAAAAAAGCGGTTAGTCACGTGTTATTGCCGCCATTTTAGATCTTATATCAGACAAAAAAAATTTTTTTTACAACATTTTATAGAAGAGCTCAAGACTTTTGATTAAGGTGTTTTTAGACCTCTGTAGGGCTTATGCTGCGAGGTTTATCGTAGTTTTCTTGAAAAAAACCATAGGTCACATGTCATTGCTGCCATTTTGAATTTTATAGCAAACAAAAAATTTTTTCAAAACTTATTTCGATGAAGGAGCTTAAGTCTTTGAATTAAGGCGTTTTTAACCCCTGCAGGGTCCATGCCACGAGATTTATAGTAGTTTTATTGAAGAAAATCTGTAGGCTACGTGGCTTAGGCAGCCATATTGAATCAGGAATGTTGACCTAATATATATATGCCACTTGGCATTCGGAAGTAGATGCTCAGACCTTCCACTTGACTACCTACAGAACCTTTATAAATCAAACTCATTTTGGAGAAGGAGGGGGGTCATTCGTTTACAAAGAATATCTCATGTATACACACACACACACACACATATATCTCATTTGTGTATATATATTGACACACTAATATCGAAGTCAATGGGTCCACGCGAACACCTCCCCGTTGTCCACTCTGCCGAACTCCTCCTTGGCCTGGCTATGAGTGGCCGATGCCTACGCTACCTTGTACCCGTACATATACGCACACACGCCCTTAACTACACCTCGTAATCGATTAGTTTACTCTGCCCTTATATAACCCCACACGCATTTACTCTCACTAGCTTGGATTGCTGTTAACCCTTTGGCCTCGGTATATGTACCCCGGTGCACTTTACACAGTACACCTACCTTATGACTATCCTTGTTGTCACCCACTGCTACCTGGAACTCGCCTTGGTCCCCACGATGGCTTGGCAGCACGGTCGACTTTTGGCGTATCAATCAGCTGTTACTTCTGTCTTCTTCTACTGACTTTTTCTTCTCGTCTCTCCTTTGATTTGAAATTTTGCTCTACTTATAGTACTCTTTCGTAATCCCTACTAATCCTCTCGCCTTTCACCTGTCACTGTTCCTTCCTTCTGATAACGGTCAACTCTTGATGCTGCCCTATGCGATACTGCGTTTGCGAAAGCAGTCTGCTGGCATAGGTGCACGTGCTCCTCCCTTAACATTTGAAAAACCTTCAATACTTCTAAAATCCGGTAAATTGTTAAAGGTTTAAAAAACTCAGTCTCCGATGCGACAATCTGGCCCTTGGTTTGTTTCCATCGCGTCACGAGCCCATGCCTCGCTTTTTCTCCCTTTTATACATACACTCACTCAACCATACCTCACACACATTCAACTTTTCTCCTGGTCTTTGGTCCTTCTCTCTCCCCTTGGCTCGTAGTCCGCGGTGCCCAAAACACTGAGAAAGCAATTTGTCATCAAGTGTTAGATATATAGAAATATATTTATATCATCATAGGACTTGGTAGCAACCGATGACTTGCTAAAAATACAGGTACACAGTGACGTGATTACTTTAGCTACCACGTCATACCACTCTCTGACTTAGTTAATCTACATCCGAATACGTCGATGCTCATTTTGACACTGAAGAAAAGTTGATTACAAAGCTCAATGTATAACATACGCTTCATGAAACTCCTCAGTAGTCGAATTTATTTTATAAGTGTTACTAGGATCATCGTTTGATCTTATGTCATAAGTAATATTAGCCATTTGACCAGTTAGTTAGGATCGTCCTAGTAAAATAAGTCCATTTGCGTGTTCAGCCTTGCACATTTAAATGAAGGTATGGACTCACTTTTCTTCTCTATTTGTGTAATATGAAATGATCGAGCAATACTATTATTTAATTTATAACACTTCTATAAAATATTTGTAAATATAGATTCATAGGAATATTTTTATCGATATCATGTACTAATTCATTATCATCACTTTTTTTAACAACGGTATCCATAGTTTTTGATGGAATTATTCGACGAAAAAACATCTTTTTAATCACCACTGTTACTATTAGCTGATTGGGACATTCGTGTTTCTATTTTATTAAATTTTTAGCTGAAAAGGCTTAAAGAATTTTTTAGGTAAAGATTTAGAGCTAATGAGTAAGTTTTTTAGTTTCCTTGTGTCATCGGTAATTTGACAAATCGTATTAGTAATAGGCTTAAATGTCTCCCTAATCTGCTTTCCAAAATTTTCTCTTCCTGATTGTAACCATCGATGCTTACGTCTAACTACTTTTCTAGTTTTTTTATCTTGATGAAAAACGTTGTCTTCCTTACAAAAAGCATCCATGTGGACCGTTCGATGGTTAATAAGAGACTGGTACAAACCTCGCAAGCATAAGTTATATTTATAGCAAAAAAATTAAGTCCTCTCCTTTATCTTCCATTATCGATATCTCTTTTCTTATCCATTACGACAAATTTATGTTTTTAAACTATCTAACGGATTACACATAATTTTTTGAACTCATTATACATGATATCAGTATTAATATAATCATTATAGATGTGCCTACAATTCATATCATCTTGTCAAACTACCACCAAGAGGGTGAAATTATCTCGGACCATATGCTTTGGAACTTAAGGATAGGATAAGAACTTAAGGCATAGGATTAGCATGGATAGAAGCAGTCAACGTTTGTGTGACACACCCCATGCATATAAAGGCTTTTATATTATTTTGTTTTTAACAAGCAATGTCATCGAATATCATTATGACAATAAGCAATATATATAAAATACAATAATTATTGTAACTGATTCATGATTGCTTAATAAAAAGTACTTTACACTATCGATAGGCTTTAACAGTTATTTTCGAAACTTTTTCTTCGGCTGGTATTCTCAAAACTCAATTCGTTGGGGTGAGTAATAAAAGCCAACAAGCTGTTTGTTTTCTCACTGTTTGGCAGACCACAAAGAACAGCTCTTCACGTATTGGGTAGCAAATTACCATGGCATTTGATTTTTTCATATTGTTTAACGATTTCGTTAAAATAAATTAAATTAAATTTTCAAACTCATCCGTCATCGTATTTTCTAATCTTGTTCACCATTATTTTGTTGAGATGACGACAGAAAGCTTATTATTATGTTTCCTGGATCTCGTGATGACTGTATAGTAGAATAAGAAACTTTAAATAGTTCTCTGCTTATATTTCCGAGACCATTCATCGTTATACACTCGGAAAGTAATGATCATTTATAGTCGCAAAGGTTATGACGTTATGAACACACTTAAATATAAACTGCCTATAGAGCTGTACGTACCTGAAAATCAATATTAGCGACCAGGCACTAAGCTAGCTAAGAGATTAGCTTGTGGAGGTTCAGGTGTTAATCCATTGGATCGGGCTTGCAAACAACATGATATAGCTTATTCTCAGAATCGATAAAACATTGCAGTAAAAAATACTGTTGACAAAATTCTCACTGAAAATGTGTGGCAAAGATTTAAAGCCAAAGACGCTAGTTGAAGAGAACAAGCTGCTGCTTTTACCATCATCAGTGCGATGAAATTGAAATCCAAACTCGGCATGGGATTACTTACTAGTAAAAATTCATGTAAAGTCAGTAAGAAAAAAATAAAGTCGCAGAAAACTACTTAAAAAAGCTGGATTGAAATTGCCTGAAAAAAAGCTGGTGGTAACAAAAATATTGTGAAGCCTCGAGTATCACTTATCTCGAAATAACTAGAGAATTTTTACCGTGTCTTATTCCTGCATTTTCTTGCCAAAGTACTATAGGCGCTACCACTAATAATGTAACTGGAGTGGTCAAAGCCATAAACGGTGCTAAAGTTGCTTGAAAACAGCTGGAGAAGAGTAAGAAGCACAAAAAAAAGTGGAAGCACTATTGCTTGAAAAGGGGCTATTTGTAGAACCACAGAAGAATGGCTTAGGCTTACGTTAAAGGCCTGGGAGAGGCTTATAAGATGGAAAACAGTATTTTCTTTTGCCAAGAACTTCTAGGCATATGTGGACTGTCAAAACTTCCAATAAGTTGGAAAAGCCTCGTTTTGTTATTTCGGGTTTTAAAAAAAGTGGAAAAATGAGTCTGCTTTTAATACCATTCTTTTTGATAATTATAATATCAGCAATGTAAAGCTCTTCTTGAACTCATACTACTATTCTTATAGAAATCTTAATCTTGATATTAATAATAGTCAGTGTTTAATGTTATATGATATGTATAAGAATTTTCTAGCAGTCTATTACGGGAAAAAACCAGACCCTATGTTAAGTAAAGAAGATTTTATCACGTTCATGCCTGTTGTTGTAATTGACTGCTTGAAGCAACATGAAACTTTTAAAAACGCACCAGAAAATGTATGTGCTTACTGTCTCATTCTACACGATCGCATCGTAGAGTACAATCCTAGCAGTGGTGACGTGAGAAAACTTGTTTAAGCACGTGTATGAAATAAAAAAAAAATACTAGTTGTTAAGTTACTGTTGATCATTATAAAGTACGTGGTGGATATACAGGGCTTTAAAAAGCCTGGTAACAATTATGTGCTTAAAGAGCTCGCGATTCTTCCACTCCATGGAGATGATGAGCCTGAAGTATTTCTCTTCCAGCTGCCATTTTCTTGGCATAAACTGAATTATAATTACAAACGTTAAAATTTAATGGCTTAAGCTATCTTATTGGTTATGTACTTTGAGAAAATCTCAACAATGCTAATGAAATTTCTGTAATTGAAAAATTGAAGAAAAAGGGGCTTGGAAGGTTTAATTTTAAGGTTATTGATATGGTTGATTATCCAGAGTTTGAACTTCTGATATTAGCTACTGTATGTCCTTATCATAACAGTGGGTACATATCTATGTGTGCCATCCACAATGTCAAACGAATGAAAAATTCAGAATTCTACTTACATGTGTATTGAGAAGATATCGTTGATTCTGACACAAATGTAAAATACAAAAAATTAATAATAATTTTGAGATAAATAAATTTAAAAATATTCTTCAAAACCATTTGCTAAGCCCCTTATTTTCGTCACTCTTGTTATTAGAATTCTGCAACCAAATAAACTTTGTTGCTCTTTTTTTTAATGAATTTTAAAACCTCCACGTCAACGATTCTACTCCCCACCGTCAACACAACATCAGAGCTCATGACTTCCTTTGAGGCCATCATGAGTCAACATGTTGGAATCCGAGTAAGTAGACACTACTTAACACTCTATCTACGATTTTGTGCCTGCCCGTATGTGACATAACACCTCGTAGTCTGTAGCGAAAGTTGATTTGATTGAGCGCAATATTTCAAATATTATGATCAAATAATAACAGAATATGCAATAAGAATTCGTTACTCTAAATATAGTTTACGATATTTAAGGTTATATTTTGCATCTAAAGTAATTTTATAGTCAACGAATCCATATTCATCTTTATTTCAACAGTTTGTGCAGCGATCTTTAAATTGAGTATACGGCGTGTTAGAGCTCAGATCATCCTTATACACGTGTTTTAAATTCAGCCTATCTTGATGAAATATAGCTTGAACATTAACATTGTCTCTTACAAAGTTTTTTGGTACTTGTCTGTTTGACTGTCAGTTACATAAACGGTAATATTTTTGTATCTTTTTATACAGTAGACACTTCTTACAATATCCTGCTTTTTCACAGTGTATGTTATCAAATCATGATAAAGTTGGTTAATGCATCATCTGTAGACACGACTGCTTCCTGCTCACTGAATGTAAAGTATTTGTTAAGAGTGGCCTATTGCGGTGGGTGGCCTTGAATAGCGAAAGGGAGCCAGGGTGGGCAAGAATTCTCTCCAAGGACGTTGAATTGGCCGTAGATATAAATCAACGGTGAGAACCCTGGATTAAAGGCTCTAGGGGTGGTGAAGCAGTGCTTCTGCTGGATTCCAATACCACCGCTGAAGCTGGTACCGCTGATGGGTGGCTTGGCAGTGACTCGCGGCAGTCGAGAAGAGCCCGTTGCCAGTGTATTTGTCTGCTTCTCTCAGCCGTTTGGTAATAGTGCCAAGGGGTGTAGAGAATGGTTGGCGAAAGCTGATTAAGAGAGTATCAAGACACTGAGTTTTACGTGGTAGTTAACATTGCTGTTTTATTAACATTAACCATTACCGTAGCGTAGGTCTTGTCGATCGATCGAGAACCTAGCATTGGCTTAGATTGAGTGATCCCGGAGGATAACTACGAGCTGTTGCGCAGCCCTTATTATATACTACAAGCTTCTTTCTTACTTTGGATGTTTACCAGAAACTAGTAGTTACCACCTAGCGAGCGGTAGGTGGTCCTATTAAGTGCAAAGTTTAAAATTGGAGCAGCACGTGTTAGTTAAATACCAAATTTATGTTAAATAATTGTTTTTAAGTAATAATAGGTATTTTATTGATTAATAATTAATAAAATAATACCCCGGACGGAAACGTATTGTATATCATTCATCGGCTTTAACAACTTTTTCAAAAACTTAAATTAGAAACTTTTATACCTCAGTCAATTAGAATGTACAATTAGCGTTATCAGAGTGTGTAAAAAGTTAAGAGAAATCATGCACTACCCAGGGTACTGTAGTAAATACTGTATTACGGAATATAAGTACTTAATGCAAAGATGCACACAAGGTTATTACTCTCACTTTAAATAAGACACATTGTGAAGTTAAAAATGTGTGAAAATACCACACATTTATTTTTTTTTGCGAGAACTAGTAGTCTTAGTAGAACTGTAGTCTACCCTTAATACCCTTATTTCCTGGCTTCCGTGCAACCAGTGTACTGGCAAGTAGTGTAGGAGCAATATCAAAACAATATGGGAAGAAGTAAGGCTGCCAAGCAGCAACTGTAAGAAAGCCAAAGTCGCAATTAAACTATGGAGGCCATCGCACTTGAGAAAGGTATCAAACCTTAACCGCGTAAAACTGAATCGAATGTCTACTTAAAGCCATATGCTAGAAAAGGTTAAAAAAAAAAGATTGCAGTACAGATATACAAGAGAGCTGTAACGAATTCTGATTTATTATCCTCAGTTATTGTCAAAGTTGACGCATAAGGAGTTCAGTCTTATATCGCTAGTAGAGCCTACACTAACGCGTCAAAACATTTAGTTCCTAAAAAGTTTTGAATTAAAAAGGATTTAGTCTCTTGTCACGAAGAGATTCATGCTTATTAGCCTAATACTAGCAAGTTTTATCACTGTAACATAAGAAATATAAGTTTCTATTTAAATTCCCAATTTTATCCTCATATTAATCTGAATCTTTATAATACGAACAATTAGTATGCAATATTGTATGACATGTCTGATTATTTTTAAAATTTTTATAATGGTAAATACCTTGTTGAAAACCGTGTTGTCAAGCCAAACAACGACAGTGATATCACACTGAGCGCTGTAGCAGAGGTATAGCAGTCATGCTCTTCAGGATTTTAATCGTCGTTAGGATGTATATACGGCTGTGTAGTAATCTGCAGAGGCCGAGAAGATCTAGCCGCTAGTATGACATTTTTATTTTTTTAATATTTTTTCTTACAAAATATTTTATGCACTCAAATATAGACTAGTGGCCTCCCGTCTCGGCTTCGCCTAAGACTTACTAAATAAAATACTGTAGTGTGTTAACATGTAATGAGAAACGTTTCTAATTAAAAATTTTATATCAATTGTTGACGCTTTTAAGAATGAACATTTTTGTATTCAAAACATAATTTTTTGGAATCCATACAGTTTATTTAGTCTCATAATGAGTTGTAAAGAGTGAAAAAAATGTAATTATTCTGAAAAGTATCGTGGATTTCTTATGCCATAAAATAATCGTTGACCCTAGAAATCCGTTGATTTGCAGTTTCTCTTGTATTATCAACGAAAAGATATATTATTTCAAGCTGTACAGATCTTGAACTCACAAAAAATACATAATAAGTAAATTTGTCACTCTTATCTCAGAACTTCATTACCAGAGCAACAAATTCCTGGACCATAATGTATACATTTTTAACACCATAGAAATAGAAATACATATTCTACCTATTTAAAAATCTGGAAGATTTAAGAGAGTACTCTGAGGGTTATAATAAGAATCTCATTACTCGTTTAATAAATTCTCTATTTGTCGATTTTAATGCTATTGCTTTAATCTCGAT
Organism: Copidosoma floridanum; assembly: GCF_000648655.2. Next base: position 1,437,666 of record NW_019384242.1, on the reverse strand, counting down.
AAATGTTTTGCGTTGACTTTGGGTATGATTAAGACTTTTAAGAGCCCTAAAGGCTTCTTTTTGTTCAACTTTTTTGAGTTTTAATATGTTTGTTGGCAAGGCAGTTCGACGTCCGATGGCCCTGAAAATTACTGGTGAGCTTTTCAAGTAAAGTGTTTCTTGGCTCAAGTGTCCAGCAATCGTAACTTTCTCTATTCCTCAGGGTGATCTTCTCTAACCTGTTTATGTAGCAACAACCTCGCACCTTTCATAAACAGATATGATTTTCTGAATGTTGCACCTTTGGTTGTGATTTATTGCTGTAATAAGAATATGTCATTATAAAATGCTCCAAAAGATATGTGACTAGAATTAAAATCTCACAATAATTGTTTCACGTCAGCCTATTGCTTGATTCTATATGAAGGTACTGTTCAATACAGTTGAATAAGTGGAGGCATAGAATAACTTATCTACAGTGCTTGTAGAGAAAAATATATAAGGGCTGATGTATAACTCTGTCAATATTATTTATCTTGCAACCGTTATGAGATAAGGTCAGAGCACAGAGAAAAAAAAGATAGAAAGTACAATAATTATGAAAAGTTTCTTGACAAGTATGTAAAATGAACTGGACAGAAAAAAAAGGAAATACGTAATAAAAAATAGTTATCTATTATGAAAAAGAATAAAAAGTAGTAAAAATGTAAAAGTGAGAAAGAGCCATTAATTATACAAAATAAGAATACGTCAAAGCTGGATAGCTTCCAAACGATCATTCATAACATACAAAATTTTTTTCTATGCGTAGTAGATACAAAAATATCTTAAATAACTCTTATGTTCCAAGTTCTTACTATTAGAAAATATGCTTTGTATTACTGAAGGAGGCTTGGGCGTTTGGTCTCGCATCTAATGAGGGGCTCTTGTGGGGTACTTGTGATACAGATATTTGTTTGCACTATTTTTTTTACTATCATATTGATTATACACATATGTCAACAAAATAGAAAGAATACGCAGAAAAGTCATTGAAGAAATCATCGATGCTAAAAAATGCATTAGTTTTCCCGAGGTACCGTGTGTAAAGTTGACAGCCCTGCCACTATAAAATTAACAACACCGCACTTTGTCTATTCTGCTGTTACATACCTTCACTTGTGCTGAACTGGAATCTGTCAACTAAGCCAATGATTTTTTAGATAAAAGTGATGTTATGATCGCACATAGTGCGTTAAATAATGTTTTAGTTTTAGAAAAACTTATTCATAAGATTTGTGTTGACACATCTGAAATTGTGAAAAATAAAAAAAGTATTGAATTTATATTAAATACAAAAGCTAAATTACAAAACAGAATAAGAACTCAAAGACAGATTTAACTATCATAAAACCAGCTATGAAAACAAATTTCTAAGGCCTGTGTTGATCAAACAATGCTCCTGACAGCAATTGAAACTGGAGAACTAGATGGTTTAACATTCCTATTTGGAGAAAATTTGAACAACAAACCACGAGTTGCCACCAACAAAATATTCGTCTAAAATATTTTTGATCAGCTGGATAAAAGAATATAGTGTATGACCATTTACGGACCGTGCGACGTTTGTCGATATGAGAGTTTTTCGAGCCACGTGGGGACGCGCACGTATACGTTTTCTACACACATACACACGTACACACTCTTTATTCCAGAAAATTTGATCTTTAATTATTGTTCATTCTCATTCTTTTGTATCTTTCGTTATTTTTCCTTCTCTTGGGTTTTTCTCTTCAGAGTTTTTATCTTGAGCCACAAAATATATATTCGTTCGTGGCTCATAATTAGTGCATTTTTTATTTATTTCACCCAGTTCATTCTCATCTTCTGTGTGGAGAAGTTCATTAAGGTTGTTTTTCTTTGGGTCAGTTTTAGTTTATTTTTTGTGGGTTCAGTAATTTCTTTTATGCCACGATCCCTCGTAAATTTGTAATAAAAAAATTAGTTGACTTTGTCAAATAGACGCATCCCATAGGGCAGAACCACTCTTGCTACATTTCATATTTTTCAATTACTAGTTTATGGACTATACCATTATTCACCTTCACTTATACTGTCTATTTAAATGGCGTGCCATCTTACTAGTGCACTGTTGCAACTTTTATGGCACATGCGCACTCACAGTACCTAAACAAAACAATTCTCACGTTCGACGTTTTCGTCACTATTTTCTGAAAATTTAACGTGCTGATCCTATCCTTTTTTTTTAAGTAATAGATTCTTTATAATCTGAACTATATTTACCAATTCGATTTGTGGGCCCACAGCTTTTTATTGTGGTGTGGTTGTCAAAAAAATTTCAGGTTTCGTAAGGTTACGTGTTAGAATGACGAATTTTTACAAACGATTTTCTCGAAAATAAATAAATGTGTAAGCCTACCTATTTTTTTTCATAGAAAAGTATACCATAGTTTATATACATAACCCCTAAATTTCAGAGCTAGTCAGCATTTTATTCAAAATCGTCCAAGCCTACTTAAGACGCATAAGAAAGTTATACTTTTAATAATAAAGGGGTAAGAACTATTGGTTGTATCTTACAGATAATGGCGTATGGTGCGGGCTCTTATTATAACACACATATTCAAAAACATACCTTGCATGTATTGAAGCTTATAAAATAAGCGATGTATGCTTTTTTAACAGAAAATGCTGTAATGTAACAAGTCGTGTGGGATTGCGACGAGATGAGTTTAAAAAAGTAGACGAAGCGTCGGTGACTGCGTGACTATTTACTTCGGATTTGTATAATCGGATTTTTCAATATCGAAAATCAAGCACTTTTGTCGGTATGTCTGATTTATTTTGATTTAATTTAGTTTCTTCAATCCTATTCCATAGCATTACTGAAAAATATTGGTCAGAAAGTCGTTATAACCACGAAAACGAGGCATGTGTATCTCAAAATGCTCAAATAAAAATTAAGATGACTTCAGTCTCAGCTATAGCCTAAAAATGTTCTTACCACGAAGTTGGCTGCAAGCCAAATTTTTTCTGTGTATAATGGGGATAGACGTGTTCTTAAAATTGAGCAGAGCTAGCAACAGTGTAATGTCAGCTACAGGTATTTCCTAATTTCACAGTAGATAGCACGCAGCGTTGGGACTTTCCAGTGGCTAAAATAGTAGAGCGCTTGCCTCGGCGCTTGCTTCCCTGAAGGGCTTGGATTTGAGACTGTGCTCCATCACTTCCTCCCGAGTAACTCTAAGATGTTTTTTTACATGACCTAATTATTAGGGTATAATATAAGTAGGCAACTGGTATAATGACTTTGACTGTGGCGAGCAGATTTTCAGATAATAGTAAAAATCAACGATGCCTCAAAAAAGGAGGGCTGGGTGGATGACTCTCTTACAGTAAGGTCGTTCCCGTAAATAATCAATACGAATAATAGAATAAGAGATAAAATTAAATGTAGAGAATCGAAATCGTACAATATATGTATATATGTATGTACCCACAGCCATTCTAACTATGGTGTAAGATTTACGAGTGATCCCATGTAGGCATATTTTTTGTGAAATGTTTGTGCTGTTTAATTGAAGATCTAGCAGATGGTGAAATGGGAAACGTGGTATAGGGACTTGAAGCCTACTGTATGTATGGCACCTTGAGAGATACGATTGTCCTGCAGGAAGGTAGAAATGACCTGGAGTAAGAGAGATAGACCTTAGTTGTGTGAACTAGTTTATTGTGCTATAGTCTGACCGACTTGGTCAGTGGCTACAGGTGTACTACTGTACAAAGCTTTAAGCTTATCCTCTCTGTCCTTGTCCTTGCTTATGTTGAGTGGGGGTGACTCCCTACACTACTCTCCTCAAGTTTTAATGCAATTAAAACTTATAAAAAAAAGTAAAGAAAAATGTCCAATAATTTTTACATTTGGAGAGGGATTCAAATACAATCAATCTAATATTGTACAAAAATATAACAGTTTGCGCTTAAGTCTTATCTGAACGTATTTAAATAAATTTTGTTACAATTCTGTTTTAATAATACAGTGTTTAAGTACACTCGATCGTTTTTATAACTTTTTACACATTATTAGTTTTTTTGCTTATTAACAATGCCTCTTCCTTTAAAACGGTGATAAAATATTTTATTTATGCTCTTTTACTGTTTGTTATTGAATAAATCGCACAAATAAGAATATCGGAATAAATTAGCTTGGAGAGTCGTGAGCTGTAGCATATCACTGTCGTAAAGATAATGACTTGAAAATTTATCACTACGCGACATGTTAATATTTCGTAACGCAGCCAAAATAAACAAAATATGTTCCACGCAGTGCATTATCCTGGAGGAACTACGTCCTGGGTTTACAAATGAAAGAGGTGTTTTTTGTTGCTCATGTTTTGTACTTGCCGGTTTGGGTCTCTAGTCACGTGATTTCGCTTTAGCCTCTGCTACTGTACTCGTGTCGTGAGGAAGGAACATAATCGTTTGCTGCTGGCCTACTATGGGGCTAAACAACATGAATGTTTCGTAACAATACCTTGCACGTAATAATTAATGTGACAAATGAGGTGCACCGCAAGAAGCCAGAATTAACTATGCACTAGGACGATACGAAATACAATAAACACGGATCAAATAGATACGGACATCAGAAAACATTCAACGTGAGTCATAATTACAATGGTATATGTCTTGAATGGTAATTAATATGAAATACCTTAAGTACACAGTACATTGGATTGTCTTCCAACCTTGCAAACAGTTATTAGTACACTTCGTAACGCTTGCTATAGCAGCCGTGCAGCAAAATTTAAAAAGAAAGTGGCTCGGCTAACGACTCTACACCGGAAGTACCAATGCTTTGTTTATGTTTATCGACGATGAAGTAAAAAAAAGGCAGGCCAAGCTCTGTATGAGTTAAAATGGCCTCCAATTAGCGTGGGAACGTCAAAAGTCCCTTGAGCACAGCGAAGACCAGCCAATATGGCTAACCTCAAATTTTCGGCTGCGATTGCAGGGTCCCAAAAAAATTGTAAACTACAAGGTACTTCGAGCTCAGCTTATACTCTGTACTTGTTGCATTTTGTTTATGTGACTGGGATGGACCAGGACGACCATGATGCTCCAGTACTGGAGCTTATTGTGCTCTGGTTGATGGAGCAAGACTACTGCATTTGCTCAGTCCCACAGACTGCTCACGCCATGAGATACTAGGATTCTACTGCCGATGATTTCCAGCACCTCAGCTTCCCCGAGGCTGACTTTCGCTGGGATTGCCGCCCGGAATCCTCCCACTTCAAGGTGTTGATAAAGGACATCACGTCGGGGTCACTAATGTAGAGACTTGAAGCCTACTGTATATATATATATATATATATATATGTATATATATAACCTTGAGGTATGTAATTGTCCTGAAGGAAGGCACAAATGACCTGGAGCAAGAGAGTTAGACTTGGTCAGTGGCTACAGATGTACTACTGTACATAACTTTCAGCTTATCCTCTATCTTCTTGTTATCGATTATGTGAAGTGGGGGTGACTCCCTACAGAGGACCGTATATATAGTCATGATACTAGTGTTGACGAACACCACCATATATAGTTTTATTATGTATAGTTATACTACTAGTATTGGCGAATACCACCATATATAAGTAAACTACTACATCTGCTCGGTGTTCATTATTGTTATTCATTGTTATTACTCGTACCATTTTTATTGTCTTCGTAGACAAATTAAATCAAGAGAGAGTTTTATTTTTATAGTAAATATAAATTACCGATTATGAATAATGAATAATCAAAAGGAAATTGAAATTTTTTTACGTTAACAGTTTGATATTAAGTGTCTGTTATGTATGTTCGAGAAGCACAGAAAAGAGAAAGGAAAGTGCGTGTGCGTTAAAAGTTGAAAGGTAGCTCAAGCGAACGACCGAGAAGGCTCGGCAGTGTATAAGATAGAGTATAAGAATAAAGTTGTACATTGATTCATCTTGTGCTGTTTACTTTACCTTAAGCGATAATCTCCTAACTCCCCATGCACCCATATGACACATACAACTATAAGTCACAAACTTAGCAACTGGTGACGAAGATTTAAGGGGTGGCAAACAACATCAAGTTAGAATTGCAGTAAAACTTCTATAGAATTCACTGACAACGTGAAAATATCTACAGAGACGAACATACTAAGCAGTAAAATAAAAGTGTAAAGGTGTACAAAAATGAATCAGAATCTATCTTTCTAATGACCGACAATGGTGAAGAAACAAAAAAACAGAGCAATCCAAGATAGTTATCTTTCAGTGAGGCGCAGCACTGGCTTAAGCCTGAGATATTAATAGAACTAAGAGAAAGAGGAGTTACGGTAAATGAGACAAACAGCAGAAACGAGTTGCCGGCCGAATTGATAAAATTAGTAAGAGAAGAACTCAAGGGTAAAAAGGAACTCACCGACATCACATAACCCAATGGAAAAGAGCAACAAGAAGAGGAAAGTCTCAGCAATACGGAGATGTCAACACACAATATATATTTTCGGCTGGACACAGACGATTGGCAAACATTCACGGAACGACTGGAGCTTCAATTTGTCGTGAAGAACATAACACAAGATGAAATGAAACGGGCGTTATTGTTGACACAAGTAGATGAAGAGACATATAAGTTATTTAAAACCTTGTGTGCCACTGATAAGCCAAGTGTAAAAACATACAGCGAATTGATTAAGATGTTGCGTGGGCATCTCAAGCCTAAGCCCTCCGTGGTGATGGAAAGATTTTAACAGGGCAAAAAAAGAGCCTCATGAGTCAGTATCAGACTTTGCATCGCGCATCCGACAGCTGTCGCTGCATTATAATTTCAAGCAGCTGAGTACGTCACTACGGGATTAATTTACATGTGGAATTTCCGAAGAGTCAACCCGCATATAACTGTTCCAAATTGCTGACTTAACGTTCGATGAAGCGCTTCAGGAAACCACACGAAGAGAAAGAGTCACGAAAAATGCAGCAGGAGCATTCCAAAAACTCATGAGTGTAACTAGTAGACAAAAAAATTTTGCCATCAGAGAGCAGGGTAAATGGCCTCGTAAGCCAATGTTAAAATCAGGTGGCTTGACAGTGGTACAGTGACGAATAAGCTCATAGTAGTAATGAAAGTCAAATCAAGTTCTACTGCTGTGATAAACAAGGGCACGAGACCAAAGCTTGTAAGTACAGAAGACTAACGTGCAATTTCTGCAATAAAAAAAGGACATATCCAGCGAGCATGTATCAGAAAGAAAAGGCAACTGAACAAGTTTCACGAAGGAGAAACCCACGACGAAAAGGAGTTTACGGATAACAACAGTGATAGCAGAACGGAAAATTACGGGAGATACAATAACTTCGTCGATTTCTTCGCGATGAATGCAAAAGTAGAGCAAAACTTTTGTAACGCGATAGGGATCGATAAGGCAGTGGAACCAATGTTTGTAAAAGGTAGTGTTGATGGTAAGGTAATTAAGATAGAGATCGATGCAGGTACATTCTTTAGCGTGATGTCTGAGGAATTTGTTGAAAAAAAATTTCAAGAATAGCTTAATAAAACGTACAGATACATGGTTATAAGGCTACGAAAATACTGCGATGACACCTAAAGGCCAACTAGAAAATTTAATAGTCAAGTTCAATAATTAAACAAAAGTTCTATCGTATTAAGTACTAAAAGGTAATAAAATACCTCTGATCGGTCGTGAGTAGTTAATTTAATCTATGGCCATTACGTCTAGATTCTAATTGCAAACCAGAAATTAAATGTCTTTAGTTAAACGTAAACGAAATCAGCAGTAAATTACGTGTGAAATTTAAAGCTTTCTTTGGTAATACATCAGAACTCTATACTAAAAAAGAGATTAAACTGCACGTAACACCTAATACTAAGCCGATTGTGTTTGCCACTAGGGATGTCCCTTTTGCAGTTAGACCGAAAGTAGAAGCCGAATTCCATCGGCTGGTTGAAGCAGGACACTTAGAAAAGGTAGAGGCAAGCGATTGGGCCACCCCGATTGTTCCATTACATAAAAGTAATGGTTCGATCAGGATTTGCGGCGATTTTACGCTGACATTGAACCCCCACTTAAAGCAAACAAAATTTTTTTCCGCGTATCGATGACATTTTTGGAGTTTTCCAACAAGGGGTGATCTTTTTGCAGCTGGATTTATCGTACGCCTCCATGCAAGTCCCGGTATCGAAAGAATCACGAGATCTATTAACTACAACGACCCCTAAGGGCTTATATAGATACACTAAAATGACCGAAGGCACTGTAATAGCGCCAAAAGAATTTCAACAAATCATAAGCGAATGCCTGCAAGATATCCCTGGAGCCATTGCTTACTTCGATAATACATGTGTAACGGACAAAACAAACGAGGAGCATTCCAAAAATTTGCGTTAAGTGTGTTCAAGTGTGTGTGACTACACTGAAACATAAACAAGTGGGAGCTTATGAAAGATAAGATAGACGTATAAAGCTCTGTTATTGACAAGACAGGCCTGCACAAAGCAAAATCAAAAGTAATGGTTATGTTTTCTATCCCATGCTTGGAAAATGATAAACAGCTCTCGTCATTCTTGGGTCTTGTGAATTTCTACGTGAGATTTAAAAAAAATAGATTAGAGACTCTTAGACCGCTATTTAAGTGCACAGCTAAGAAAATTTTCAATTGGATCGAGGATTGTGAAAGAGCTTTTCATTAAGCCAAGAACAAGCTAATATATCCGAGAGTCCTGGCTCAATATAATCTGAATGAAACATTAGTGCTAGCTTGCGATCTCCGTTTCTGTTTCTCAGAACTTAGGTACACAAAAAAACGTTTTCTAAGTTTGAGACAATACCCATAAACTTAAAGGTTTTTGGGTGTGCTTAATCCAAATCCGAGGTCAGATTTAATCCATTACCCTCAAGATATCCCCTAGATAGGTATAAGCCTCAGGTAATTGCGTAATCCACATTTACTCTCATAATTTTGGAGAACCAGCTACTCAGACGTTGCCTAACTCAGGAGCTTACACTGAATTCATGTAAAACGAGATATACTCATTATAAATAACACTAGAAACATAACCCCAAAACAAAAAAACCCCTAGGATTTCTCAGAATTTATTAACTCTTTTATTCCGGACGCAATCCTATTCATCAAGTTTTCAAGTGTGCTGAATCGGAATCTGAGGTGAGATTTAGTCCATCGCCCTCAGATTTACCACTACATAGAGAAGAACCTTGCCAATACCATGAATAAGTTATTTCCGTGATTCTGAGGTTGCCTACTCTCTAAACCAGAACCGAGACAATAAGAAGATTCTAGATTCTATTGCAGTGGTCTCATATAATATGAGGCTGTAGAGTACCTCCATTCGAAGCTTTTACAGTTTGCAATAGGTATACTTCTCATCAAAGAAAATGAAAATCTGAAAATTCCTGCTACCATGGCTTTTATGGAGTTGATGACAACTGCTCCAATGGAGATGTGTAGAGTGACTCGCTCCCCAGAATGTTATAGTAATGTTGCCAGTGAAGGAACGCTGCCCTGCAGGGACATTTGGGTGCGAGGATGATGCCGTAGTGTGTCTGACGATGAGTTGATATTATCCTCGTCAAAGTTGGAAAGCCCTCACACTAAGCCCTGGAGAGGGATGAGGGTTATCACCTCCAGGACGGAGGACTCACCTGTGATTGGGTCAGGATCTCAAACGTGTGGGGCTCTTCACAAATTTATGGCTACTTCAACTCACAAAAACCAACCTCCAAAAACTACAAGTCAACTACTCCACAACTGCCCTAGTGACTTTAATGTCTTCTGCTATGTCTGTGGAAAATTTGATGTCCATAAAAATTGGTGTCCCATCTCTGAAGGGATAAGAAAAATCTATAAAGATTGTTTTGGAAGAAATGTAAGAGACTTGAATCAAAGTTGGGTTCCATTGTCGATATGTAAGACTTGTTATTACATATTCACGTGCTGGAAGGCTACAAAAGAGCAAAGAAAAGAGATTCAACTTGAAATCAAACAACCGACTCGTTGGAGAAAGCCCCAAGATGAAAGGCAATGTTATTTTTGTAATATAAAAGTATTTGAGTTTAATGTAAAAAATAAAAGTAAAATAGTATACGCAGTCTTTTCATCGGTTACAAGAGCGACTAAATTCAATCCAATTAATAGGAAACAGAATGAAAATTTATCCTCCCCAGTGAGTCAATTAAAAACTGATGACAGGGATGATGATTTGAGTGAACAGGATGATAGATACAACGAATCAGATAGATCTGACGATGAAGATGAACCCAAGGACGAAGAGGAATCTGAGGACAAAGATGGAGACTTCAAACCATACAATGATAAAAAAAGCCTATTATATTATACACACAAAAAGCATTGAATGACTTGATAAGAAATATAGGACATTCTAAAGACGTGGCAGAACATTTAGCTTCAGATTTAAAGAGGAGGGGTATGCTGGAACATGGTGTTAAATCAACTATCTACAGAGATAGAAAAAAGAGTTCTCGTGAATACTTTCTTAAAATTCTTTCTAAAGAAGGTAAGCTAGTCTACTGTAACAACATTAAAGGACTCATTAATACACTTAAGCCTGATATATACAAGTCTGAGGATTAGAGGCTCTTTATCCACTCGTCAACCTGGAGCTTAAAAGAAGTGTTACTCAATAATAAAAATGTATTCACACCGGTGCTAATCGCTAACTCAACCCAGTTGAAAGAGGAATACATGAATTTTACCACAGTTCACGCAGTTGCGACATTGCGTACTAAAAAGTATCCGCCAGGCGCCATGTTCCTGGTCGCACAGTCTGCAAAAACTTTATTGCTAACATACATTAATAAACTATGTAGTAACAGACGTTATGAGTACTTTTTAAGCTAAATACTTAGTTGATAACATATTTATAATGAAATTAGCTTTATCAACTCATTTGGCAGTCAAGGAAAGTATAAAGAAACAAAAATTTTTATAACAGCTAATTTTGTTTTCTGCGATTTTGTGATGCGCGCCTTTTTGCCATGTTCTTAGTGGCACAAATTGGCAAATGCGCACTAAGAAATCTAGGACACAATTTTGTATGGAGTGTCGTAACTGTGTAAACTGTGCCAGAACCTACTGTTGTCGCCCACTGTGATTTGAGCACACTGACAGCACCCGAGTTGACGGAAAGCGCCAAATCTTCTACCTCAATGCTGCTACGCGATATTATCAGTTGCATAGTTGATCGATCATATCAAAACCACCGAGGAATGTCTAGAAACATGTATTCTGTGCTCTTACGTTATTTTTCTTTATAGACCAAGACCTGAAACCCGAGGGTAGTTGAAACTCTAAATTAGCCGCCATTGTCACTACAACTGAGGAACTTGATCATTCATAAAGATCCAAAATATTTTTGTCATATTCTATTCTAGTAAGAAGTTATGTGGTAATTAAAGTTGTGCTATGCAATCGATTGTATAAACTAGCTGCAACACAAATTATTGTATTAAAAATAAAAACTCGTTTAATGAAGTGCCATTTGCGGCAAGATTCAAGTTTATCTTCTATTTAAAAATTGACAATAGACTTATTTTCTTAGAGGTTGAATTTCGATAAGAATATTTTCGATGAGTAAGAGTTAAATGCTAATATTGCCGCAAATAGTATGGAAATAAGCAACTTTTTACTTTCTATCTATTGGTCAAAGTTGTGACTGAATTATGAAACTGACCTCAAGGCGTCATGACACTACTTTAATTACCACATAACTCTTCACCAGAATGAAATACAACAAAAAAATTTCGAATCTCTAAAAATCCTAAAGTTTCTCAATTCTAGTGAAAGTGGCGACTAGTTTAGATTTTCAAATACCCTTCGGCCTCAGCTCTTGGTCTATTAAAGTAGCCGTTGACCCAAAAAGCCACCTATAATTATTGATTTAACAATAGCAATAATTTAATTTGATTATTTGTTATTAAAATGTGTTTAATAGTAATGTAAGAAGCAATATCTGTAAAAAAAACCACAATTATAGCATGAAACTATAAAAAGTTCAATATAGTATGTATTTTTGGCCACTGTAAAGATTTACTGAAAACACGAAAAAATGTATTTAATTTGAAATATCATCGAAACGACATAAGCAACTTTTTTATTCTTTAATATTATATTTTCATACCTATATGAAATAAGATATTAGTTTTTAAAAAGAATTGAATGCATGATTATTTTCTAATCAAATAAAATCTCCGTTTTTTACGTATTTTGCCTATGCTTGCCATTTTAAGTACTGTAACTTAATTTGAAACCTTACATTGTCGTTTTGGCACTGCTAAAATTTTAAAACTAGATTGAAAATAATTTAACTAATAGGGGTATGTATTCCAATTATAGCCCTTTTAAAAAAAGTTTTGAGTTCAATTGAATTTTATACGTACTAGTCAACAAAATCTTATCCTGAAAAAATAGTATATAGATAACTGGACATTCTTTTACAACATACTTAAGTAAAAAAAAAAATTTTTTTTTTTTTTTAACCACAGAAGTACAAATAAGAGAAACAATTTTTGTCCGTATTATGGGCCCTCATAAGAAACCTTAAGCATATTGTGGACCCCCCTATTTTGGACCCGGTCCGTATTTTTCCCCCCCCCCCCCCCTTTATGGATCCTGTGATTAACTAGTCCTTTAGTACTTGAGATTTTCTTTAATAAATTAAAACAGGCTGGATCTCAAGCAATTTAAAATTAGATTCATTCATTAGTACTTAAACCTTTTTATATACACAACAAGGCACTTATAAATTTTTGCCGATATTTCTTATACAAAATAAACTTAGAAATAAGCAATGTTATTTATGAAAAAAATCTTATAATTATGGTTGATGTATCATGACTTTTTAGGTTTTTTAATTCGTTTAGAAAGAGGTGATTTTTATAACTCTCTTTTTTTTTTTTAAATGCTTTCTCTTTTTTGATTTCTTTTACTTTTTCTCTTTTACTCCAGGCTTTTTTTTCTCTAATTTTTTTTTTCTCGTTTCTTTTTCTACTAAAATTTTTCTTTTCTTATTTTCCTGTTCCTTGAACGAGTCATAACCTTCTTCTAAAGACATAATTGGTGGACATTTTGGTTGGACCTTTCTTTATTTCTTTGAAGTAGCCTGTTCCAATGGCCAGAACAATTAATTTTTTTTTGTTACTACAATTAGCAATTAAAGATTGATTTTCATTTGATTCAGCTTCTGTATAATTTGCTGCACTGGCGGGTGACTTGTCACTCTGGTGACTTGGATACTGTGTCACTTGGGTCATCGATCAGTAAGAGCTCATTTCGATGAAGAACTGCAGCATCGATGACTAGTTTCTCATTTGGGTGAAGTACTCCAGAACTTTGTCTATCACTAGATAAAAGCTTATAAAACAGTTAAACTAATCTGTGACTTAACAAGAAAAGAATGAAACTTGCTTGCTACATATTCATAGAAAACATGTGAAGACATCCAACCTGATTCTAAATTTGCAACAATAAAGTCATTTGGAAGACTTTCATATATATGACTAGGTACTCTCTGATACTTACAAAGAATGAGTGTAAGAGCAATGACTCCAGCAGCACTGGCAGTGACTAGCACCGTAAGATCTTCTGTTTTATTGTAATTAACAACCTTGTCCACATTTTTGCTACCCTTGGCTGCTAAAATCTTACCACCTTTTGGGTTTAACATTACAGAGCTTTTATCAGTGTTGAACACCCTTGAACCATCTATATTCTGCAATCCTGGGTTTTTTAAATATTTGGCAATATTTGCGTGCCAACGTTTTAACGAATCTTTAGTGACTGTAGCGCTGGTAAGTGAAACATTCTCACTCCATTTTGGTTGTAGGTTTGAGTATCTCTTTTCAAATCCATCAAATTAATGACGTCTAGGTCTGTCATAAGTGAAAGGATTTTCTTTTTTTTTTGGATTTTAAAAGCATAGCAACACTGTGTAACTGATCTTTTGTGATGGGACATCCCAGTGACACCATTTCAAATATCCAATTAACAAGATTTTTTTTTTCCTCAGGGATTACCATAGTTCAGGGACCAAGCTTTAGGTTGTCGTGCAGATTTTTAATTCTGTTTCGTACCGTCGATCTTGGAATATTAAAAACTTTGCATGCTTTTCTTAAAGGTGTCCTGTCACGTACTAAAACTAGTGCTTTCTCTAAGTTATTACTATCATAACTACATCTCTTTTTTGGATTTTCACTCATGATTTAACTTTTGTAAACAACACTGCTGAGAACTCAAACCATCAATAGAGGTTGCAGACTTATAGGTTTTAAGGTGCGCACTCGACACTGGCGGAATAAAGAGGCCATAGTAGAGACAGAGTTGTGAATAGTGTTGTTATTGTGGCCTCTTTATAAACATTCATTTAATACATTTTTTAGTGCTCTATTTTATTTTCATTGTTTTCTTCGAACCCTTATTTAACTAATTAATAATTTTTCATGCTCTACTACTTTTTTTGTTGTTTATAACAGCCGCTCAAAAATATAAGTTTGTTACAGTTTTTAGCAGGAGTTGATATATAAAACAGTTAAAAACTTCGAGTAACTAATTAATCCATTGAATGAATAATATAATGTCATTTACATGCACTTATATTAGATAATAACAGTGAATCGTTAGCCAAGCAGTAATTACAAAATTTTTAGTAAATTGTCTGTTTATCCAATTTACTTATTTCTTTAAATTTTTAACAATTGTATTATAAGGGGCCATAAAAAGGTCAGGGGCCGTAATTGGAACACATCTCACACATTTAAAATTTTGAGAAATTTTGTCATCCTTACATTTTATCAACCACTACCTTAAGTGTTTAATGAACCTATTTATTTTGACCTATATCTTCTCTGAGACGCCAGAAAATACATTTTTTTAACAGCACTTACGATAAACTAAGCTTCCCGGATTTTGTTATCAATATTTGAGTAATTTTTTATATTGCTGCATTATTTTTGTCCCATTACCACTATTGATCATCAATGAACAGAAAACATGATCACGAAAAATTTCTTCACACGAGTGTAAAGTTGATATTTGTAATTGTTTTTTTTTGAGTTTCAGGTGTTATTTACATAATTTTATAATTATTTGGACTATTTAATTTAATTTTTTTTTGTTTAAGCAATGAAAACAAGTATTTAGATTTTTATAACACCTAATCTTATTCAAAATTATTATATTAACAACTTGTATTAAAAACGTCTCGTCTTCTTGCTATTGCACATGCGTTAAAATTCAGTTACGAGTGCCAAATATACATCTTACACTCCCTTTGGCTCGTATCTGAATTTAATAAAACAGTATAAAATGAAAAAGGAAGGACACGTTTGATTATTAACACTGAGTAATCATATATAGATGAATAAGTAATCAGCTGGAGATGTGGAACAAATCAGCTTTTTGATCACTCATTGGGGTTGGTTGCGATGAGCTAAAACATACACAGAGAGATACATCAATCGGTATGTCTACTATCATTATCTATCTATTATCAATTTATTAATATTGCTATCTTAAGTTGAAGTTTAATTATCATGCAATTTACACTTGTTAACATTCAAAATTTCTTTCGTTAGTCTTTCATGCAGTTTAAACGGCAGGGATTTTGTAAAAATATCTGCTAGTTGTTCCTTGCATGGAATCCATTTACCGATTATTTTTTCTCTAGATCCATATTCCTTAACGTAGTGAGCCTTGATCTCAGTCCCAGTCTTTTACCACCATCTCTTTTAGCACTTGCTTCGTCGGCTTTGTTGTCACACCAAAAGTCCGCAGGCAACAGAGTATATAACAGTATTAGGCTAATTAAGTGTTCCAATCCGATCAGCTCCTGCCTTGCATTACACATCGCCACGTATTCTGCCTCGCAGGTTGAGATTGCAACGTAATTTTGTTTTCTCGTCTTCCAAGCAACTGTATCGCAATACAATCTTATGAGGTATCCACCTGTCGTAATTGAGCCTTTACAGTCTGCCAAACTCGCATCTGAAAAAGGCTTCCAGCTTATTTTTCCGGCCTCTGTAGGTTAATCCCAGAGTTCTGGTGTGTTGCAGATATCGAAAGACTCGTTTGACCATTCTCCAGTCATCCTCAGTTGGGCAGATTTGGTGTCTGCTTAAGACATTCACAAAGTAAGAAATGTCTGGTCTGACTGTGTTAGCCAGATACAGCAGGCTTCTAACTGCTTCTCTGTAAAGTACATTTCTTTCAATTTTAGTTTTGTTCAGTTCTCTAGTTTCTTCCGATTCTTCTCTGTCTTTTCTTTGCCAATTCAGGGCTTGATTTGTCACCATTGGTGTTCTTTGTGGTTTCGAGTCGGTGAATTCAAACCTTTTCAGAACTTTGTCGATGTATGGTGTTTGTGTAAGTGAAATTAAATTATGTTTTTTATCTCTTTCTACTGTGATAACTGGGAAAGTGCCAACCTTGCCGAGATCTGACATCTTAAAGTCAGACTGGAGACCAATCTTCATTTCTTTTGGTTTACTTACACAATTTCTTGCTATCATGATATTATCTACATACGGAATCAAGTTTAAAAGGTTATTTTTTTTCTTTGCATTCGTAAAGGCAAGTTTTACTGGTGTGCGTTTGTGATACTTGTTTCAGTGCAGCCACACGAAAACACTCGTTTCATTTCTTCAAGCTGATCTCGTGTTTATAAAGAGCTTTTTCTGAATTACATACTTTATTTTTCTTAAGTTAATCTTCGTCAAGCAGACCTTCAGGAAACTCTATATATATTTCTTCCTTGATTGAACCATTCATGAATGCTGTCTTGACTTCCAGTAGACAAGTTTCTAAGTTAAATTTATCAAAAGTTGAAATTACCGATCTCACAAGAGTGAACCTAGATACAGGAGCATAAGTCTCTTGCAAGTCTTACTTATTTCTATCATTAAACGCACAAATCACCAACCTTACTTTAAACGTTGTGATTTCCATCTTCGTCCATCTTCTTCTTTCGGAATCGTCTGAAATCTATGATGTTCGGCTTGCTTCCTTCAACATTCATAGTTGGTCCATCTAAAATTTTCCATACTTGATTTCATGCATTGACTCTAATTTTTCGTAGATTGCTCTGAAGTTTCCTTGAACAAGCTCTTTATTCCTGGGTAGTCCTCATTTTATCTTGACTTCTTGTTCTCCTTCCGTTTCTAATAATACTTCGAGACTATCTTTACCATACTTAATGAACCATTCATCTTTTTAATGTCTATCTTATGATTATATTAATTTGCTATTTTGTCATTTCCCTAGACATTTCTAAATATAAGTCTTCTATGAAATCTTATACCCAGAACCTTATTAAATAAGAACCTTATAGTAGTATAGCTAACCAGTACTTTTTTTTTTTTTTTTTTTTTTTTTTTTTTTTTTTTTTTTTTTTTTTTTTTTTT
>NW_019384242.1:1382368-1420197 GCF_000648655.2 Copidosoma floridanum | reverse complement strand
GGTGGATTTTTTTTATTAGACCACCCATACCCACTAAAACCCCCCCCATGCCGCGTGGCTTTTGATCCACCCTGGAACCGCGTTAGCATTACTTCAGGGTGGAGCCACCAAGGAGACCATCACGTCTCGCAGCATTAACGAGTTAACTTGCCACCATTTGCTAGAGGTGCTGATGCTCTCGAGTCCTGAAAAGGACTCGGGGTCCCTGAGGACCAGCACCTTGTCTAGCGCTTCAAAGTAGGCCGCCTACTTATCCAGCACCACTATAAGCTTAATGCTTTCCCTTACTGATAGGTAACAAGTCCCCAGCGCAGCGTGGGTCCACATAAGCCTGTCTTTCATTTCAAGGCCATTTTGCCTAATTTTAATCCTGCTTGCGCCTTATCCCTGGCCTCTTTCAGGGCTCTTCTAAATAAAAGGCAGCTCCCGCTGCCAGCTTCGTGCTTGTTGTCCGTTGTTGGGCAAAGGAAGCACCGTGCTGGGCCTGGACACTCTTTCTTCCGGTGGTTTGAGCTTCCACACCGGAAGCAAAGCTTGGATCTGTTTTCGTTCTCACAGTTGCCTGAGACGTGTCCATATCCCAGGCATTTGTAACATCTTGTTACTTCAATTTTTCTTCGAATTCGGCAGCTAACAAAGCCAACTCGTAACCTGCCTTCCTTTTCTACTTGTCTGGCAAATGCTTCGTCCACCCTTATTAAAGCCAGCCTCTGTCCTCTGGCATTTGGCTTTAAGAGAGTAACTTCTGGCTCCTGGCTCTGATGTCAAAAAGTCCTATCGAAAGCCTCTTTGACCTCATCTTCCTCTACAATGGCATCCAGGTCTCGGACCTCTAATGTCACTTTTCTGTCGCTCATTTTGACAGTACCCTGTCNAAGAGAGTAACTTCTGGCTCCTGGCTCTGATGTCAAAAAGTCCTATCGAAAGCCTCTTTGACCTCATCTTCCTCTACAATGGCATCCAGGTCTCGGACCTCTAATGTCACTTTTCTGTCGCTCATTTTGACAGTACCCTGTCTGGCTACCGACTTTTCAATTTTCTGTGAAAGTGCAGTAGCATTCTCTACACCTTTGGCCTTAATAAGTGTGTCTCCTTTTTTTGTAGTGACAACACTTTGGGCTGCCACGTTAGCCTTATCAGGGTCAAAGTTCGCCTTCATCGTCCTCAGCACCTTTGCAAAGGTCTGCCCTTCGGCCATCTTCACTACTACTGTTGTTGTCGCATTCACTTTTTTTTTCTGGCTTGTTTTTTCATTCAGGAGAACTTCTTTTTGTTGGCCACTGCCTGTTTACTTTTTCTTCCGAGGCATGGTTTGCTGGCGTTTCTCAGGGCTGTCCGATGAGCTCCTGTTTCTTTTACTTCGTTCTATTTCCTTTAAGGCGGTGTTCAGGGTTTTTTTCTGTACATGCCGTCGGAAATTATCTCGCCTTTTTTCCCTCCACTGCAGGGATTTAAATGACGACTTCCAAGCGTTGGTACACAAATCTTCATCAATAAGACAGCCTTTTCTTAGCACCTCTGCCTCTTGAAGATGCTTAAGCGCCACTTTGAGCCCATTTTTAACAGCGTTCTCTGTGTTGCCGTACTTATCGTTAATTATTTGTAGCGTCTCTATGATGTTATTCGTTGCTGATTGGACTTTATCAGCAACTTGCTGTCGCTTTACTCCGAGTCTAGTGACACTTTCTTCTAAAGACGCAAGCTCTTCTTAGGTCTGGTGGCTAAATACCGACACGTTGCTAACCTCGGTGTCGGTAGTGCCTATACTCGACAGGCTTCCTCTTCGTCCTTTTGTCTGTAAGAAAAGGCCATAGAACATTTAGCAGTCCCTGTTGGCCATGAGACACGTATTTGTGCCCCCCCCCCACCCCCCAGAATCTGTGGGGCCTGCGTCAGTCACCCGAGCTTTCACTGGATCGGAACTGCTGGCAGATTTCCTCAGAGAGGTTACCACCTGGGGTACTTGTTTTGCATCGACGTTTTTCATATTGGCATCTTTTTTAATATCGTACTGACCCGCGAAGGCCAGCACTACCCTTTTTTCTAGAAATAAGTATTCGGAAAGGGTTAAAACCAGGGCAGCAGCCCTCTCTGTTACCAGAGAAAACTGCTACTTGCTCGGGCCGGCCGGGAGACGCCACTCTCCCTCAGTCCCACCCGCGGAGACTGCCCTGGCGTTGAGTTACAAGTATAAGAATGGTGTTCGTGTGTAATGTATGTATTTGTTGGTACACAACGGTCATTCCAACGAGACGAGCGGCAGGTGTACAGTCCCGAGACTGCGCTGACAACCCAACAAAACGGGCTGGCGTAAGGCACTAAGGTGCCGCCATATAACCTACTCTGTGGTAGTAAGCCTAGATTAGTCGGCCCACCACGTCTCTTTTGTTTATGAGGCGTACAGCCATATCAGATGTGGTTACCCAGACTTACCCGGGCCTCTTCATCCGGCTTCATTCGCCGCCAGGCCTCCAACGCAAGCCCGGAACAGGACCCGCCACACGCAACCCAGAACAATCCGTAAGTGTCACTGTGTTTGTTTAGTGAGAGTGTGTGATGCATGTATCTGAGAAGAATGTTTTAACCGCCGCTTATTTTTATACACGACGGGTGCTAGTTTTTGTTGGCCCGCATCAAGCAATGGAGTGCCACCCACGAAAGCAGCAAAAAGGGAAGAACGAGGAGCACAAGCAGAGCCGGCCCATGCATCCACACCAATGGAGGCATGGGGCACTAGTCCCCCATCCACATCGCCGCAGATACAAACGCCAACACCACACACGCCCCCCGATCCTCGCCCCCGACCACCACCACAGAGAGCCACCCCAGCTGCCCATCGTCACCTCATATTTTAAAAGGATGCCTCTATCCGCCACCCGGGGAAGCGTTTGGTATGGAGAAACTAGCGAAAACCCCACCCGGGAGCCAACCAGTACTACTCGTATACCTTGTGGGCTGTCTTTGGTTCCAGTGTTTCTTTGTATCTTAATAAAGGCCACACAACCAAATCTTATTCGATTTATTTTAATCTTTAGATTGGGGGTTAAGTTTTTCAAGGAAGCTGTTATTTTGTTGGACAGGTGTGGTGTGCGATTAAATGTATACTGCAGCACCCATGGTTAGATTCAACATGTTCTTTCTAACCTGGAGTCATATATGCAGGTTCACACTTTGTTTTGCAATGTGCGATTGATTCGTTCTAAGACGCCATTGTGTTGAAGATTGTCTGGGCAGGCCATTTAAGACTCAGCTCCCAATATACTATCATAAATTTGTATCTTTTAGGATAAGTTGCCGGACTAATTGGTTTCATTGTGTTGGCGTGAACTCATTTAAGTGGTTTCGATGCCCTCTCTCTTTTAGTGTTAAAAGGCAATCTTTAAATTTTAGCAATGTGATTCACCTTGCATAATGCAATGAAGTTATCGAGCACAGACTTATTTAAATCTTTATTGTCCAAAAACTTTCTTTGCAATGTCTTAAGATATTCCTCCGATAAATGCCCGAATCTTGCGTGTCAGAGCATGGCTTTGTTATTTTTTAAAAGTATCTTATACCTTTTTGTAAAGGGACTTTAAACCTCTGAAATCCCTCCAATCATTAGTTCTTTACTACCATTGATTTTTCTATCTTTAATGGGTTTCTCAAACTTATTTTGCTGAAAGGAATGTAAACAATTGTTTTCAGATCCATTGTTTGGGATTATAGGTCAGCTCTTACTATAATTGGTACTGACTTGTTAAACCTTGTCGGCCGTTGCCGCAGAGGCACTTTCTATCATTAAGCAATCTATAATTTCCTTACGCTTCTTGTTGTTGCTTGTACTCTGACCGTCTTGCACTAGTTTCAGTATTCAATAAAGACTCTGTAGGCATCGAAAATTAACGTCTTGTTAGAGTGTGGGTCAAATATATCTATTTTAAGGTTATCTAAATAGATACATTTGCATCTATTAACAAGCTGACGAGTTTCCAGTGAGCATATTGGTGCATATCACTCTATTTAGGTACATTTTGTTTTTGTTATTACTACCTAAAACCCACCTTTCTCTCTCCACTCTCAAGTTCACGGAGGATTTTTTATTCACACATTTAACCAATTTTCTTTCATAAATTCTTGGTTCCCTCCATGCGCGTAGAGAGCAAAGTTTCGGGTCCAATAACAAACATACTACTCGATGCATTAGATCTTAGCAATTCTATAGTACTTTAACCTTCCTTATACTTGACTTAAATATTTATAGGACAAGCCATTCTCACTTTTAAACAGTGTATTAGAATCTGCAATTTTCACATCTGGTACTTTATTGACAATCTTATGGTAAAAGCCATCTCTTTTCTCATCTTCAAGAAAACTCTGAGTTTTACTGACAAGTTTGAAATCTATCAAAATCCATCCAAAATCCATCTAAGTCCATCGAGGAATACTCTAAATGTAGTATCGGCAAAATTTAGTATACGTATAAATTCAGCATAAAATATCGTCTTAAATTTGGTATTTTCTTGTTATTCGACTCAGTCCAGATTTTATGAGTATCTTTACCTAGCAAACGATCGCTGTGATTAATCAGATAGTGAGATTCAAGCAGATGTGGCCAGCGTATAAATATATTATGCAGATTTCGGTTTTTTTTCATTCAGTTCAGCTCTTAATGTTGGGTAGATATCATCAAGCAAAATTAATACAGTTTTATCCTTTTCTTTACAAGCCAAACATTCAACCAGTTGGGACTTTTTTAGTTCTTGTGACTCCTGAGTTTCTAACAAAGATATCACAGGAGCACAATCTATGCAACCATATTCATCTTTTAAAGATTTTAACTTTTTAACTTTCAATCGTTTTCGAAGATCCTCGTCATCACTATGTGAAACTGCTCGCTTGCGCTTCGGGGGTTTTGAACCTTCCTTTTTTTATTTTCTACACAGGGTGGCATTATGAATAGACAACTGCAGAGTTTTAGTACCATCGTGATCAGTGTTTTTATTTGCCATCACTGTGATAAGTTTTTATATTAATGTGTTATCTCTAATCATTCAAAATATTGGTGCTTACACTGTTTTTTCGTGATCTACATACCTTTTATTCTATTATCATTTGATATGTTTGCACTGACAACGCTGATAAGAAGAGGTGTAGATGATATTTTCACCAATTCTAATAGAATTTCATTATCATCAATAAAACTGTTTTGTCTTCTGACAGAATAACCTGTAAAATAAACTAAGCCTTATTGTGTTCGTGAGATGATGAAAAATAACTAGTTACATCAAGTGTTGAGAATTCAGAGCCACAGGGATTTTCAATTTTACATGTATTTTTTTTCAAAAGCATAAATTTATAGTAAAATATTTACCTTGTACGTTTGTTCCTTATCAAGCTTTAATTTTTTGACTGCGACCTCAATCAATTCTAACAAATTCCTAGCCGATACTAATTTCTCTGTAAGCCTGGTGAAGCCACTTTGAATAACGTCATTTTCTACGTAAAAGCTGTAATAATAATAAAAGGAATATACTAAAGTCAGAGAGTTAGTGAACGGATCAAATAATTAACATCTCACATACACTTTGTTACATAAACATGTTACTACTATAAATTATTTAAAATACTATTATTTTAAGTAGTTTTCATATCACAGTGATGATTTTAATTTTATTTACAAAGATCTCTTATGTTCTTTATATGAAAATATAGTAAAAAATATTTCAGACATTTAAATGTATACATGCATGTTTTTTATAATTTTATACACTGCATGTCGCTTAAGTTATAGACATGCAATGGTTTATAATTCATAATACTGTTAACTCGATAACAGATGTAAGATGTACCCTGTTTAACAGCATATACTTTAGAATATGGTACAAGTTTTGATTGGATTATTTAAAAAACAATATAAATTTCTTTTTCTGCATACAAAAGATAAATTTTTTCTATAACGATACTTTCAGCAAAGTTTACATTATTTAAAACTAAAACTTGCCCTGTACGATAACTTTCACCTTTGTAAGTAACATTTTTACACTGTAATAGATCCATTGGAATTTTTTCCATAGCTATTTTTATATTTTAATTGTACAGATGAATATTAAAATCTTCAGGCTAAGATAATTTTGACTTAATTTTAAGATTTTATACCAGACGCACCAGGCTTCGTAGTCACTCGTGTTTTTCACTCAAAGATTTTATCATGTTAATAAAGTTAATGAGATTTCTCATTAATCTTTTAAAAAACCTATGCTTTGTTTCAAATCTTAGAGTCCAAACATTTATTAGTAGTCCAAAATAAATAATTAACTTAGCGTAGTGAAGTAAATAATGTTTTGGGCGTAAAGGTATGTTTGGAAATAAATTTTTTCTTTTTGTTACGTAGCTGATTGATATTTATTGTAAATAAGGTAACATTAACAGATCTATTGCTGGACAACAAATTAATTCTATAGTTTTTATAAGTTGTGAAATAGATAACCAAACGCCATCACTTTTATCTTTTATTTTATCTTTTATCATCAACGGAAAAAGACAAGTGAAGGTCCATATTTGACAGGCTCCACCAGAGAGTCTTTTACTGCTTTTTTTTACGATGCATGGTTTATCTCTGTTATCTTTAGCTGAATAATTAAAATTGTTTATTCTGTGATTCAACTCTTCCAGGGTAAACCATCCATTTTTTACGAAATAATCAATATATAATTTGAGATCATAGGCTATCAGATCCTCAAAAATATCGTGACCAATGCATGGTGGCAATCCAGGTTGACATACGTAATAATATTGTAGATTATTAAAAATGGAGTTACATTTTATACCTTCGTCATCAACTTCTTTGTTCAGAAAGGCACTTTTGTAAGATTGTGGTGTTCTTAGGTCATGTATTTTACAAAAGTCTTCGTCAGATTTAAATTCTTTGTAAGTTATGCAACAAAATCTACAAAAGTGCTTCACAGTACTCAAATTTTCATAAAAACCTCCTAAGCTGTGAGATCCTAAGTTATCACTACATATAAATACTAAAGAGCCTTTAAAATTTTTGCTGCCAATAGATATTCCTTCTGTATCTACAATTTTTAAATCTTCAACTATTTTTCCGTATACTTTGTTTCTATCGAAACTTTTTTCTTTACATAGTGCTACTAATTTTATAGAATCAGAATTACACCTAAAGTGTTTTGGAGACATTTCCAAAAGCTAAATATGTGCCAAACACTTTGTGTTTAGTTTTGGCTGATTCGATTGGGTTTACTATTTTAAAAACATCCTCATACAAAATTATTTGCAAAGCTTCAGGGTTCTCTTGAAAAAACTTAATGTTTTTAAATGTAGTACTGTCACACAGTGCGGCCGAAGGCCGCTTTCTGCGGCCAAAACTCCAAAATAAAAGTTTTTAGTTAGGATTTTTTTGTCATCAATTCGGCTAAAGGAGTCCCCTAAGTGACGAAAAATGTTCGGAGTGAGATCCCTTGCCTCGAATCCCTTCCATAATCTTAGTCTGAATGTGGCCGTTACGGCACGTGTAGCCACGCGTAGAGAAAATCGATTAATAAACGCTTGCATTGAACACGTGTGAAAGTTGTTAGTGCCAAGTAAATATTCAACAAAGGAATGGATTCCACATCTGAAGGTAAGTACAATACTTGAAAAAATTTCTGCTTATAAAATACCAAGTAGTAAATTATTAAAAAGAGATATGCTAAGACGGTGTTTTATTATTATTATTTTTTTTGTTATCTACATAGTCGAGTAAAAATTTTCTTATCTTGATAGATCCTGCTCTCTAAGTACTCTATCCTAAGGATCCTGCTCTCTAATATACCCTATGTACAGTTGCAATAACATAAAAGATCTGAAGTGCCTCATGTTTAAAACGAATTCACTGTAAATGTTCATTGTGAATATTTAATGTAAAAGTTTTATTTGTTTTTTCAGGATCCAGTACTTCAACGGGAGATGAAATAACAAGATTAAAACTGTTCAATATAATAAATAAATAAATTTAAAAAGACATCAAGGATGTATATATATACATAATGATAGAAAATTTTATGTCTTAAACGCATAAATGTCAGTACATATTGTCAAATGACGAGGAAATGAAAATAGCAAAATTGATATCCGAGATGAAAAAGAGGTGGAACGATAGTAATCGAACAGAAGAAAATTTTCAAAGGAAAAATCAAGATTGGCTATCAAAACCAGTAGATTTACATAAACCAGAAAAAGAAAAATTTGTTACAAAGCAATCCACCCTAGGTCGTCCAAGAGTGAGTTTTTCAGAGTCTTCTGATCGTAGTGAGCGAAGAAAAACTGAAAATTTACGAGCAACAGTATTGACAAACGAACTTTTGTATTCTGCAAAAAGTAAATTGCGGGCTGAAGGTAAAACAGATTTTGCTATGGTATTAAATGATATTACAAAAAGTAGTCCTACGAAAGCTAAAAAATATAGAAAAAGTTTGGAATCCGTGGGTAATACAAATATTTCTTTTACAAGTGACGAAGCTTTATCTCTGTTTATTGAACTTGGGTTATCACAAAGTAAATATCAACAGTTGCGTAACGCTTATTTGGAAAATAAATCAAACATGATACCTTCATCAAGAAAGCTACAAAAGTAAAAATAGCTATGCTACCCAACTTCGGGACAGTCTTTTACTATAGATAAAGCTAAAGTAAAATTACAACCTTTATTAGATCAGACATTGGATCGTGTTCTTTCAACTTAAACGGAAGTAGTAAAAACTTTATTAGAGGATAAACTGAAAAATTTAACTTTATTTTGTAAATGGGGCTACGATGGTAGTTTGGGACACTCTGCGTACAAACAAAAGCTTGGCGAGAACAGCAATAGCGACGAGAGTATTTTTTTTACATCCGTTGGTACACTACAACTTTTTCACACTAATACTTTAACAAAAATAATAATTATTGCATGGAAAAATCCAAGAACATCGTCAACAAGATATTTTTGGCCTGTTTCAATTGAATGTGATAAAGAATTAGTAGATTTAACAAAAGAAACAATAAATAACGTTGAGCGGCAAATACGAGAGTTGATTCCATTAACTACTACTATTTCTGGGAAAGAATTATCTATTAAATATGATTTGAGGTTGACGATGATAGATACTAAAGTTTGTAATTCAATAACTGATACAACATCCACGATGCGTTGCTATTTATGTTATTGTACATCTAGTCAATTTAACGATATTGATAAAATGTTAGAACAGAAAATTGAAGAAGCTCATTTACAATTTGGCCTGTCAACTTTACATTGTTGGATTCGATGCTTTGAGTTTTTATTACATTTATCTTACAAACTTGACTTTGGAAAATGGCAAACTCGAACAAAAGAAGAAAAAGAATCACGATCCAAAAAAAAAGGTAATATTCAAGCAGCCTTCAAAAAAAAATTAGGCTTAATTGTTGACCTACCAAAAGCCGGTAGTGGAACTTTAAACGACGGAAATACGGCTCGGGGTTTTTTTTTTTAAACTATCAAAAATCTGCAAAAATAACAGGAATTGATCAAGATATCATACATCGTTTTTATATTATTTTGCAAACTGTCGCCTGTGGTCATGGTATATACGAAGAAAATTTCCGCTAGTATGCTGTCAAATTAGCAAAAGATATTGTACAAAAATATCCCTTGTATTACATGCCCACATTAGTTCATAAACTTTTGATTTATGGCCTAATAATAATAAAATACTCAGTGTTGCCTACTGATCAAATGTCTGAAGATGCGCAGGAAGCCTGCAATAAATTTTTTAAAATTCATCGCGCAAATTTTGCAAGAAAACATTGTTGTCAAAAGACCATGGAGGATATCTTCAAAGGATGTTTGATTGTATCTGATCCACAAATATCTAGTTGCCGAAAATTACCTTTAAAACCACAAATCTTTATCTAAAGATTGTATTAATTTGCTAGGACCTCCAAATGTGAATAATAGAATAGAAGATGAACAACCCTATGACAGTTCTTCCGCTTCTGGAACAGACATGGATGAAGATGACTGTGACCGATATGAGATAGGCAATGAAAATTTTTTTATGNTATTAACTCTAATTGAATACTGCGATTCTAAACTAAAAATTTGTAAATTACTCTTTGATTTCAATAAAAAAATATCAATACATGAAAAAAAAAATTTTTTCACAATGTAACATCACCATATTGCTTTTCACCATTTTAAATTTGTTAATTTATTATAAATTTTCAGCTACTTAGTTTAAAAATCTCAAGGTACTATCTTTATGAAACACTTCATAAATCCTATCTACTATTATGTGTATCATATCTATAACATCTATTATTACCACTCTTATACAATTTTGGTTTCGAAACAACGTAAAACAAAATACATTTTGTCAATATAACGACCTATAAAGGCACTATAAGTATCATTATCAGTTACTTACTTTCTTTCTTCTGTGGATTTTTCACAATCTTTCTCTCCCCTCCAGCTGTCACCTCCCCGATCTGCTCGGTCTCACTGGTGGCTGATGTCAATCTCAACGCCGCCTCGTCGATGGCCTGTAAAAAGCCTGTAAGAAAAGGGCGCAAGAAAACGCGTAGAGCAAAAAAAGTGCGAGTAAACGCGAGATGGGCTCGATCACAGAAAAAAAATGGTGGCTAGCGGAGTTCTTGAATACACAACCACACTACACTTTTTAAGGCCCATAACCTGTTAGCAGAATGGATGTGTGGGAATTTGATCGGGCAATAAAATGTACAACACTATCGCTTTTATTATAAAAAACGAACACATTTATTCTCACTACCTTGAGTGTATGCTATCTTTAAAGTCTTTACCATCAAGGATACAATCGTAAGCTGAACTGAAATAAAGCAAGATCAAATCAAATAAGGAAATACGAAAAGCAGGAAGTGCGTATTGACAGACTGACCGCGCGAGAGGGAACATACTATAGGTATTAGACGCTGAAGTGCAGCGTCATGGCGTCTCGTCTTTTTGCTATTGTACATGCGTTAAAATTCAGTTACGAGCGCCAAATAAACATCTTACAATTTTACATATGAAAAAACCACATAAAAATCCAAATGGTTTTTCCATATGAATTTTCTATACCGCTTTTATTCTCAATATCCGTGTGGATAAGCCATATGGAAGTAGGTAATCCATATGGAAGTAAGTATGGAAGTAGGTAAACCACGTGGAAGTTGATAAGCCATGTAAAAATCAATAGACTACATGAAAGTCAGTAAATTTTAAGAGTTGTGAAATTCCAGTAAATTAATTCATACACACGAAAAAAGTATTCTTCTGTCAAAATGACACAAACGAATATTAGGTTTGTGAATTAAGATGCACTGAATAACTAGAGCAATTTCATGCTACTTTTTTATTTACTTTTTGAACTGAGACCATCATTTTGTGTTCATAAAATTTTAAAGGAACAAAGCAATAGTTTCTTCAATTGAATATAACACTAGTGGATACTCTAAATAAATGGAACGTCATAACTTTCATTCTTTGTATTGTAAAACAAAAAATAAAAGAGAAGTCGTGTACTACGTGTATGTAACATTAAGGGTATTTTTACAAAGTTTTGATTAAACCAGATTTTTTACTAATATATTAACAGTATGTATGGCTTACAGCATGAGGCGATGATAAGAAAATATTCAACAAAGGAATGGATTCCACATCTGAAGGTAAGTACAATACTTGAAAAAATTTCTGCTTATAAAATACCAAGTAGTAAATTATTAAAAAGAGATATGCTAANTTTGTTAGAAGGTCATTGTAAGTTATTCTATCAAGTAATATTTTTTTAACATTATTATTGTTATTATTATTATTATTATTATTATACTTTAGTAATAATCACTTCGTCCCTGAGCCAGCATAGTCGTAGTCAAGGCACCAGAGGCTCAAAACTCTGAAAAAGTAGTGGTTGATCCCAACGATGCTTATTTATGCTTAAAATTGAGAAAAAAATATTATGAACGGTAGCTGAAAGTCTTCACATAAACCAACTCACGTGTTACAAGTTTTTAATGCGAAATGCATGATTTTTCTGCTTTATCTGGTTTCTCTTAAACGTTTTAAAAACTATTAATCATAAAAAAAAGTGTTAAATTTGTTAGTTATTTTTATAATTTTGCATACGGATTGAGCGTGAAAAAAAATCTTAATTAATTTTCATTGATCAAACAAGTATAAGAATAAAAAAAGATGTGAAATTCGCAATGCGTCAAAATACATGTCAAAATAGTTAAAATTGGCTGAAATTGGGATATGTTACTAACATAAGTGTGGTTAACATTGAGCACTAAGTCCGATCGCAAAATTTCAAAACCGTGACCTCTTGCAAAACTGTTAAATAAAAATTTCAATTTCTCGTACAATAGTCAAACCGTTATGAATCGAGATTTTTTTTACAATTGACGGATGATAATACTTTTGATCTTTTTGAAATACAGATTTTTAAACAATTAAAAACAGTTGCTTCATATAAACTTGTAACAGAGGACCGTATTTTTTTAACAAGTTTTTTTTAATTTTTTAAATTGTGGCATTTGTTTGCGCTAATTTTCTAATGAATTTTATAGAATATATTATTTCTACAGGGTCAATAGTAGCTAAAATTAGATGCTTTCACTTTTTATCTAGCATTTTACCTTCTATTAACCTTACAGAAATATTTTTTGTTTTAATTCATCAATAATAAGCCTAACCAAATGCCACAAGTTACAAATGAGAAAAAATTGTTTACGGAAGTAGCGTCCTCTGTTAATGTTTTCATTAAATAACATGATTGTTTGTTTATTTGAATATCTGCATTTTTCAGAGATCAAAGATATTTTTAGTACCTTCTCATTCCAAAAAAGCAAATCTCGATTCATCGCGGTTTGCCAATTGTACGAGAAATTGAGATTTTTAGGTAACAATTTTGCAATATGCTGCCATTTTAGAATTTCGCGATTGGACTTGTGGTTCACTGTTAACCACACTTATGATTTTAACATATTAAATTTTCAGCTAATTTCAACTTATTTAACATTTGTTGTGACGCACTTTTAATTTCTCAATTTTCCTACTTTTTCACTTATTTATACGATTAAAATTAATTTTTGGATTAATAGAGCACTCATTCTATGCAAAATTATCTCGCCAAAAACTTTTGTACTAAACATTTCCTTGTATGACCAATAGTTCGTAAGTTATTAAAGAAAAACCAAAAAAAGCAAAAAAAAGTTTGTATTGCATTAAAAAATATATGACACGTATTTTTGTTTATGTATCGACTTTCTGGTATCCATTACTTATATTTGTTTCCTAATTTTAAGCACGAATACGCTTTGTTGGTATCAACTACAATGCCAACAAATTCTGGCACCCTAACTATTATGTTAGTGGTTTTTATCACGTCGGTATGTATACGGCTTACTCTTCTTTACGTTTTTCATCAGTGCTGTCGGTATTGCTGGAACTGATATAACTGCTCGAATATGATTCTACACAAATTTCTTAATCTAGTAATAATATATCAGTTACTTACTTTCTTTCTTNTGCATGATAATAATAACATATTAATAACGGGTACCTTTGTAAATTACCGTTCGTTACTTGGATCGTTCGTTCCGAAATAACAAAAAAACTTTTACATTTATTATAAAGTAAGTACTCTATTGTTCCATAACTTATCAAATTTTCTGTACATTTTTGTAACGAAAAATCCAATAAACAACAGTGATTTTCGAACGTGCTCGATAGGATATTTTAGTGTTAGTTATTCTCTCATACCTCGCTTAGTTATCCCCCTCTCTTGTTTAATGAGACCGTTGATGCATTCTCCGACTTCTATTTTAAAATTTTTTTTTTCAAACCTCCATTTACTGTCCTTCTTAATGTTGTTGCCAAGAAACTTGTAGTAATACTTTGGAAGTAAGGCTTTATTTTGTTTGTTTTTTTTCTCATTGGGTATTTTTGTGTGTTGTTAAACAATTATTAATTAAAACACTACTTGTCATACAAAATACATAAATCATGCTAAAAAATCTTTGTGTTCCAATTATAATTACATGTACCCGTTATATTTACGTAAGATACGGGTAAAAGTTTCAAATTTTAAATGAGGTCTTTCTCGATCGGTAGACAACATGCGCTAAATTTTCAACTGTAGATTCATCATGCTTAGTTTTGTAATGACTTAGATTCTACGCGCAATGGATACACTTTTAAAGGAGTGGTAATTCGTCTTAAATTCAATCTTTAAAGTGTTTTCTATGCAGCAGATAAACACGAAAGTAAGAAAAACACGGTTAAATGTGTATAAAAATACACTCTGCTTTATAAAAGATAATAGCTTTTTTTTTATATCATGCATAATACGTACTCACAATTTCGTAGAAGGTACGTAAAATGTGAATTTCTTACGTGGCTTTCTATTTTGTTTACTGCGAACTGCTGCTTTCTTGCTTGGCGTCAGTGGATACCGTGGAAGATTTACTTTTGCTTTGCTGACATCAACTGCTCTTTTTGCTGAATCTTGATTACCCCAAACAGATTTTACAAGCTTCTTAATAAAACGATACAGTTGACTTTCATCTTGAATTACTTTATAGGCTGTCAATGGGATAGATATATCATAATACAGATGATACCATCTTTTCTGTAATTATAAATACCAAAGAAATTTTAATCTCTTACTTTACCTATGTTTAAAATTACTGAAGCAGAAACAATTTTTCCGATTTATTCCTTATAAATATTTCATATCACAGTGATGATTTTAATTTTATTTACAAAGATCTCTTATGTTCTTTATATGAAAATATAGTAAAAAATATTTCAGACATTTAAATGTATACATGCATGTTTTTTATAATTTTATACACTGCATGTCGCTTAAGTTATAGACATGCAATGGTTTATAATTCATAATACTGTTAACTCGATAACAGATGTAAGATGTACCCTGTTTAACAGCATATACTNGCTATCAATTATCAATAACTATTAGCCTTTTCTTTTAATTTCAAAATGTCAAAACTAAGCTATACTCTATAGACTACAAGGCTTTATTTCATATTTGGACAAGAAGGAGGCAAAAGTTAGTTTTAAGATATTACATGCTAGTTACTTTGGTGCATTCAAAAAAACAGAAGATATTTAGCTTAATAGATTAGGACTATCAAAATGCAGCCAGACATGTAAAGAAATTGGGAAAGACCAATGTATCTACACATCGTGGACCAAAACAAACTTTTGTTCTAGTAATTCGCATGCAATAACAAAAGTACATTCGCCGCGTAGATTTTGTAGTTGATGAAACGACCAAAAAGGAAATAACATTATGTAACATTATTAATATCGACGATTTTTTTGACTTCAAACTCTCAGGTGATATTTCATCTGAGAAAGTACCTGAGATCACACCTGAGTATGAAAGAACTTCATTTCATTTTTAAAAATTGACATAAATTACTTTAAAAGATGAGTTTTTCAATGTACCATCCAAATGATATCATCGACGGGGCAGCTTTCAATACCTTTCAATTAATTTTTTATTTTTTAAAGGCAAGGATACTTTTTATGAAATCTCAGGTAAGTTTTTAGCTGGAGATAGTCACCTGAGATCTCAGACAAGATCTCACGCGATTATCATAGACAAGGTACATAAAGAAAGAAAACTCTATCTTACGATGGAATATCCAAAAAATATTACGATACGCATCAGAAATGGGCATTACAGTCAAACGTATTTACGTATGTAATAATATAAGTACGTAAGAGTTTTCCTCTTTCTCTATTGAGAGGACAAACTCCACCCAAACAGCTTTCTTCTTTTTTAATAGTTATAGTTTAAGCGTCGAGTCATATGCTAAACTTTTACCAGTCAAATCATAACCGTAAATTATAAAAACAAGTTTCGTCATCATTTTTTGTCTTTTTTTAAGTAGTTTGTACATAAAATAAAAAGTGCACACGTGTCATAAATTCTACTAATAAATATATCTATTTTAGTGTATCTGCAAGAAATTATAAATTTTTGCAGCTGTTTTTTTTCTGAAAGACACATTTCCTACATATTTGTTATCATAAAATTGTAGCTGATATTGTAAGCGACGCTTTTATCAATCATAAGTCATATTGCGTCAAGTAGGTAAATGAACACAAAAGAACATTATAATTTATTGTTATGCATCCTATTTACACGTAAGAGTATTATTCTATCTGTTTGTGTAAAAACATGATAATGTCTTAATACTATTACGTATACGAACTTAAATATAGCATATTGTAATAACACTGTTGTTCATACAATTTTTGCACTTTATAAGCATTACATTTACTATGTTGCAACACAATTGGATTAAACACATTTTTTTCACGCAAGAATTTTTTATTTTCTGTTTGTTACCTCTGACCACCACTTATACACTTTATGACAATTGACTTAATAGTCAAATTCTGATTTTACCTGTGTTCATTATTTCAACATACTTAAGTATCAAATATTTTGAAATTTTGTCTTATAACGTATGACTTTTTCCGTACAACTGTGAATTTTGAACCATGTGAAAAACCTGTAAGCCTATTATTTTTCAACATATCAAGTTTTTATTCATGCTTAAACAGTAAATCATGTACTCTGCTGAACGTGCAAGATGAAGAAATTAAATAAATTTTTTTTACCACGTAAGTATTTCACGTTTTGTTTATGACGCATCTCATTACTAATCTTTTACTTAATTACAATTTACTAAACAATGAAGATCTAGATTCAGTCATACTTTTTACAAATTTGACAGCGTTGTAGAGCTTTTTTCAGTGTGTTACACAATACAAAGAATAAAAGTTATGACGTTCCGTACATTTAGAGTTTCTACTAGTACTGTACGCAATGGGAAAAAGTATTGCTTTATTTCTTTGAAATTTTATGAATAGAATATGATGGTCTCAGTGCAAAAAGTAAATAAAAAAGCAGCATGAAATTGCTCTTGTTATTCAGTGTATGCTAATTCACATACCTAATATTTATTTGCGTCATTTCGACAGCAAAATACTTTTTTCCCGTGCGTATAAATTATTTTACTGGAATATCACAACTATTAAAATTTACTGACTTTCATATATTCAATTGACTTTTACATGGCTTATTAACTTTCATATGGTTTACTTACTTCCATATAATTTACTTACTTCCATATGGTTCACCCATATGGATATTTCAAACAAAAGCCATATGGAAAAACCACATCGAAAATCCATATGAACTTTCTAAAAAGTTTTTCCATATGGAAAATGTAGATGATTTTTTTCAAGAGAGTAATACTTAAGTATATAGATACAAACATATTTACGACTGTTTATTGAAAAACTTTAAATTAATGATTATTTGTGGCCAAATTCAAAATTTAGCACCAAAAGTATATACGTCATCAATTTCTGTAACACTGGTAATCATAAAAATAAATAAATAATATTTATTTAAAACTCATGAGTCCAAAACTAACAAGTAAAAAAGGGGACTATCTTTCATAGGAGCTTATAGCTAGACTCAATTCTNATTTTTACCGAAAGTCCTTTATTAATAAAAAATGAGGATCACTGTATTGCTGTCTTTAAGAGTAGAGTTATTAGTTATTAGAAGAAATTATTTAACCTTATTCAGTACACATTTATCTACATTTCATGTTATCGTTTTTGATATAAAAAAGTCTGTAAAACAAACGTACACCTAATACAACTCAAGTATTCTTTATGAAATATTACTAGAAGTGTTAAAATTATAATAAAGTCTTAGCAACGTAAAAGTGTCATTTAAATATACAAGTAAAAAAGGGGACTATCTTTCATAGGAGCTTATAGCTAGACTCAATTCTTTCCACGAAAAAACATTTTGAGAAGCAGCTCTGGGCTTAAACTTTAGTAAATATGTCTTTCTTTTTTAATTCTGATTTTACTTTTCGTAATGGAAGTTGTTGTTTTGCAACCTAACTTAAATACATTTAGTTTTCAGTTCTAAAACATTGCTAGAAAAGCTTTTTAATATGAAGAATGATTATTTAAATATGTTATTAGATGCAGCCTTCACAATTTCACAATATATTAACATTTATTCTAAGTTACTTGGCTCAGGCAAATGATTTTCCGTACGCAACGTTGGCATTTAAGGTAGTTGTTTCCTAATATGGGCAATTCTTTTACAAACCGAACACTTTTTGACCTACCGATCTCCGATTTGTCTTAAACTTTTTTTAATGTTTCTATATCGAAAAATAAGAGATACGTGTCCTGGCTTTTTTTTCCCCATGATTTCGATAATGTAAGTGATTCAAAGGTTTCAAATCAAGTGGTTTTCGGCTTTCCGGCTCATTTTCAACAATTGATAGCTCCGAATCCATGAGAGCTACAAAATTTTCATCAATCACACTTTTGTTGCTAAATAATTAAATTTGAATAACAAAATATTTTTAATGAAAAATATGAGCAAATTCAAATTGTTATTAAAAAATTTAAATTTTAAAATCTTTTTTTCACAATGCTAACCAGTTTTCTAACCTTTCTACATATATTCGTCGTATTTTACATTAAATTTTCTACGAAAAACAGTAAAAATTTATCGATAGAAGAAAAAAATTAATTTTTGCAGTGCGGCACGTCAGAAAAAAAGATTTTTTGCTGATTAAGGAGGCTCCCTCGCGACAGTTCCTGAACCAAGACAAAATGAATTTAATATTTAAAAATCTACTGAATCCAATGAAATAATTATTTATATCGCTCACCCTGCGAAATTTCGAGATATTATTAATTTAATGTAGCACTTTCTAACACGTATTCTTATGGTGGAGCTCACACACGCAATGAAAACAACTTAAAAACTCGAATAAATCAACAGTTCCCGTAAAAAGAGCGCAAACGTTAGAAAAAACCTCCTCTTTCAAATGACGCCTAGCAAAGTAAGTGTTACTCTGAAAAATTTCGAGATATTCTATTAAAAATTAATCAAGTCATTGTATTTCCACAGGTTAGTCTGTATTTCCTTGTGCCAGTGATGCCAACTACACCTGAGTTTGTGAACAAATTTGAGACCTACAATAAGTTAACAATTATTATTCCTTTTAAAAATACATTGATTTACTTAATACGGCTCGTCTCATCACCCTCTCGATACACTTCACGCCTGATTCTCTTGCCTCAAATCGTTTTTTTTTTTTTTTTTAATTTTGCAATACGC
Source organism: Copidosoma floridanum (assembly GCF_000648655.2). The sequence continues at coordinate 1,400,977 of NW_019384242.1, read as the reverse complement.
AAAAAATGAGTTATTTTAAAAATAAATCAATTATGTAGCATTTTGATTATTTTGATTACCTAGATATCTTCAAACTTTCACAGCTGAAGGTTTTATTTTTTTCTGGATTTGACTGTTTTTGTTGACTGCGTTGAATGAATCCAAGAACTTATTCTTTTCAATTGAATGTTTGAACTCAGAGTTTGTTTGTGGTCGGATGAGCTGTGCAACGATTTTCTATTGACTTCGCTAAAACTTTTTGTATTTTTCAGTGTTTCATTCTGACTTTTTTTTCACTTTTAGTTGTTCATAAACAAAATAATGTCTTTGTGTGGGAATAAATTTTTTTTAGGCCTATAGAGAAATTCAATTTCTGTAACAATGAGAAGTCATATAATATATGCCAATTTTTTAGTTCATTTTTTTTTTAATGTCTCTCACTGAGTCCTATGCTTGAATTGATTTCAACGGTTTTGTCTGAACCAAATGAGTGTCCTATTTGAGCGCATATAAGCTGCCAACGATTTTTGATATAAATAGTAAATTGAGCATTTTTTTTCAATTTGCATGTACTCTGAAAGTTATAATACTACTAATAAATATAAACGCGCAAACAGCTTCCAGTTGGTTTTTTTTTTTACTATTAAAATCATAAATCTTGAGACAGGATAAAAAATCAGTAAAGTCTTGTCGTCTTTTAGATAATTAGACTATACTCGTATGTACAGAAAAACTGTAGCCAAGAGCGTTTAGTCGTTATAAAAAGTTATAATTTATTATAAGCAATGGTAAAATAACTAAAAAAAATGAGAATCTTCTCAAAATTTTTGTTTTCTTAATACAGTTTTTCTAAAATTAACCGTTGACGATTTTGAGGCTTTTAATTACGATCCTAACATTAGTTCTTGTGAACCTAAAATGGCTGATCTAGTATAGTGGACAAATATCAAAAATTTTACATCAAGTTTATTTTAACTATGATAGTTGTCATTATGCAAGTTACTTATACTAAATTTAAGGTGAGACTCATATTTTACGAAACAGCCGATTAAATATAAACAAAAATTTTATGGATTTTTTCGAAGAAAAAAATTAAAATTAATATTTTATATTAATAAACGTGCGTAATTAGTTATTTTCACATCCTATTGTCTCCAATACAGGCATGTATGGTCTAGGCTAGAACTTGCGTGAAAGAAGTTGCATGTATGAAATTCAAAATTGTCGATCCAATTTTTGGGACAAACATGTCCAAATAAATGTATAATAAGATTGCAACACCAGTAATAATTGTTATTTAATTGCTTATAGCAAATTACAAGAACTAACCTTAGAATCGTAATCATCGACCCCAAAAATTACTCTATGGTAAATNGTATTCAAAATATCAGAGTGAAATGTGATTGCCTTTGCGTATACTTATACATACATAAACATATATATCTATCTACTTGTATTCATGTAACAATGTGACATTGCCACTTGCGCGATACTTACTTGGTTATCTGTCAAAATCAAACAAAGAGCACTTTTTTTATTACTATTACTTTAAAACTATGTGGTAAAAAATTCTCAAAAAATGTATGTGTTTTTTTACTGTCTAAGGTAGTTTTTAGTAGTTTTTAAACTATTTATGGAAATGTGGTAAGTTACACTTTTTAAAATAATGGGGCTATGCAGCGTTTGCACTATTGCTCCAATGTTGCAAACATGCAGTTGCAAACAAAAAGTGATTTTTTGACGAGGATATTTCAATAACCACGTGGTAAATCAGTCTCCAATTTTTTACACATATTTCTTGACGCTTATATTAAATTTGCTAAAAATTTCGTACTTTTTTAGAAATTTTTGATTTGGGAAATAACCACCTCAAAACATTTCGTTCTAGGCGTACGAGTTTTGTGCGTTAAGCACATATTGGGGTTTTGCACACTATGTGCATGCTTAAAAAGTTGAACATTGCACATAAAATTTTATATTTTTTTTTAATACTCACTGTTTGTAGTATGGATGATACTTTTTATATTTGTATTCTCATAGTAGTGAAAAAAAATAGATTTCAATTCCACAAAACTATTTAGTATCCGTCAGTTTATGAAAATCTATTGTTTTTTTATAATGACAGAATCCTACACATTTTAAACAGATCATTATTTTGAAGCTTATGTTACTTATTACAACTGTTTTTAAATATAATAATGATTGAGGAAATCCTCCATGGTAAATATTTGATTTCTCTCATGACTGAAAATACGTATGTCTAGTCACATCGATATACTTACAGAAGTATAATGATTTTCTAAAAATGCAGAGAAAGTAGTAAAAATTTTAACAATATCTACTAAAAGTAATAAGAAGCTAAGTAAATTTTTTCGTAATTTTTACCGAAAGTCCTTTATTAATAAAAAATGAGGATCACTGTATTGCTGTCTTTAAGAGTAGAGTTATTAGTTATTAGAAGAAATTATTTAACCTTATTCAGTACACATTTATCTACATTTCATGTTATCGTTTTTGATATAAAAAAGTCTGTAAAACAAACGTACACCTAATACAACTCAAGTATTCTTTATGAAATATTACTAGAAGTGTTAAAATTATAATAAAGTCTTAGCAACGTAAAAGTGTCATTTAAATATAAATTTTAATCACTGTTTTAGATATTAGAAATCTTATGTTATAAGTAAAGTATTTTATTCGAATAAAGAAATCTGTTTTTGTGTTATATTATACCCATACATACTAAAGAAAGTCATAGTTGTATAGTTGTATGTACGTCTTAATACATCAAATTTTGGTTTATGTTGTGATACGTTGCTTCGTTGTGCAACACAATAAAGAGTTGAACTGATGTACTGTGGATAGATCTCAGATACTTTGGTACCTGAATGTCACTTGAGATAAACACTGATACAGGTTTCTCCATCATTACACTCATTTAATACAAAAGCAATGAAAGTAATAAATATGATAAAGTTTAACATCTTTAATTATTAGACCGAGTTTATGGAGAATGTCATTATTGACAAAATTCAGACAAAGGCTTTAAAAACAGCCTTGTTAATGGGACAAACACCTTTTGCTCTATTCAAACCTGCTAAAGGTATTCCAGTTCTTGTAAAAGTTACATCCAGTGGAAACTGTAATCATGTGAGTAGATGACTATTTTAAACAAAATTTTTCAATAGTTAAAAGTGTTTTTTTACGTTAAAATATCGATAAAAATAATTTTTTTTAAGCAGTTGTTAACACCGGCAACTGCAGATGATTTAAAAATGTCAGAAAAAATAGATTCAAGCTCAGTCATACTTCACGATACAAACAACTTAAAGTCCATACAAATAAAAGTTCCGGTAGTGGCAACTATAACAGAAAAAGTAGGAGTGGATGGTAAAATGAATTTCCTTATAGAACCACCAGGTCCTGATCATGAACAAGGTTTGTAACGTAGATACTTATAATGGGACACAGATTTAATTTGTATTTATAAGACATTTTTTAATATTCATTCGTCACTCTTTTGGAATCAAAGAATGATAAAGAAGTTTCACAAAAATAGTTAGCTCGTTGCTGTCAACAAGAATGTAAGTACTCGTGGTAACATAAAACAATTTGAATCATAAACTACCAGGACTTCATTTCTTAAGGTAGTGCATTTTGTTCCATACAAAAAAAATGTTACGTTAATTTTTACTGTACAAGCAACAGTAATGTCACCATCAAGAATTCTTTACTGTAATTTTAACCATAGTTTCACTGTAATTTTTTTGTACCTGAAAAATTCATAAAAGTTAGATAGTACTTCTTACCGTAGAGCTACAGTAACTTTTTACTTAACTCAGCAAATACACAACGTCTAACGTCGATAATGAGTCGACAAAATAGATACTAACATTATTTATTAATTAGGGTTTCATCCAAAATACACTTAATCTGTTTATAGTATTTATTGCTTAAACCGAACAACTGAGAAATAAGACGATTTGTCATTATTTGCTAAAAAAAATTTTTAATGATTTTTTTATCATTAGTATCAACGTAAGTTTTTTTTAACCTTATTGATTAATTTAATAATTAATTTTAAACTAGAATTAAAAATACTTAATAGTTATCTAAAAAAAATTGACACAAACGCTGAGGCAACGATTCCGCCGAAAAATATGCTATTTTTAAAAAAATATCAAGCCACTGTTATACATACATAAACATATATATCTATCTACTTGTATTCATGTAACAATGTGACATTGCCACTTGCGCGATACTTACTTGGTTATCTGTCAAAATCAAACAAAGAGCACTTTTTTTATTACTATTACTTTAAAACTATGTGGTAAAAAATTTTCAAAAAAATGATTGTGTTCCTTCACTGTCCAAGGTAGTTTTCAGAAGTTTTTTAATTATTCATAGAAATGCGGTNCGTTATATATTGCAGAGATAAAAGAAAATTTCATAAAGCTTATTCATAATAATCTTGTATCATAATTATTAATACACAATTGGTGACGATACCAGTTACGGTGACATGATCTTTTTTAAAACTGAAAAAATAATTATTTCGAAAGTTATCAACAATTACATTTTTAACCCGTATTTTACAAAAAAATTAATTTCTTTCGATTGCCTCAATGGATCTTTACAAAATTTTGTGGGTATGTCAAGAAATGATAGCCCTTTAAGAATATATTTTTAGAGCTTGCGAAAAGTCTAATTTGTTTAAACAAATTGATAAAAGGTTTAAACAAATGAAAATTTATGATACTTCTCAATCAGTTCTAATTATAATTTTTACATATTTCGATTTCTTATTCAATTTCGAATAAATAAGTGAAAAAAAAAGTTGGTATTTCGCAGTAGGTAAATAGCAACGCTTATTTGTTTACATCGCGCTCCGACGCACATCAGCAGGAATTGCACGCAGCGCGTCCGAACTTGCACGGAACTGACACCCAACGTAAGTATTGTTGCATATCCACTATTTTATTTACTGTCACTTACAGTATTAAGCATAGATCTATGTGTTCTGCGAGTATTGTTTCACGCGTTAAAAAATGCCAAGAGCAAATAGTTGTTGTAATCTGCTATAAAAAAAAAGAACATAAATGTGTTTACAAAAACGTTGTTCTAATTACTGAAAAATGGAACCAAATATTTAAAAACTTAGTTGGATTGTATATTTGTAAGACGTGTAAAAATCAAGTACACAAGCAATCTGATATTATATCACAACGTCAAGTTTCGAGAAAAAGTGAAGATGAAAGAAACTCTCTGACTCTTGAGACAGATAGTGATAGTAACAAACTAGACGACATTGATAAAGATACTAGTTTTGTTAATAAGGTAATTATTTTATGTAATAATATTTTGATTCGATAAAAAACGAAGCAAATATATTTTTGCTATACCTCGACCGAATGTAAAAATTTCTTTTCGCTCGCCTCTCGGAAGTTTCATTGTCCCGGTCGGGACGTAGTAAAAAATAGTATTCGCACGACGGAAAGAAGTACTTTTCTCAATGCATTGTCGATTCAAGACACCCATTACTTTTCCGCCTCAACTACGTAGTATACTGTGTTATGAAGTGTTATAAATGCAATAAAAAAAACTTTCATTATTCAAGATTCAGACTTCAATTTACGAAATCATTCAATTCTCTAAAATAATACATTCAATTTAATTGTTATCAAACAATATTTTTAGAATCTTAAAATAAAAAATTTATTGTATTAACTTATTATTGTAGGATTTTGAAGTATCACCTGCAAAAAAGCCACGGTGCGAATCACCAACTGTATAACAGAAATCTAGCAGTCACCTCTCTATGGATGAAAATTGGATTGCAGATTTAAGGCATGCTATCGCGAATGAAGTTACTCATTTAGGTAAAATTAGTTTTTTAACAACAGTACCCTTATCTTGGAGCATCCGACAAATGAAAAAATCATTCAACGTATCCCGACGAATTGCATTGCGAGCAAAAAAATTACATGCAACTTCCGGACGCGAGGCTCGTCCTGAAGTAAAAAGTAGGCGTAAACGTTTAGAAGATTTGACTGTTGAAAAAATCACAGATTTTTTTTTATCAGATGAGGTCAGTAGATTGATGCTTGGTATAAAGGACTATATTTCAGTCCTGGAAAATGAACATCGACAACAAAAACAAAAACGGTTACTTTTGAATGATTTTGGTAGCTCACACGGACAATTCATAAATAAAAATCCGAAAATTAAAATTTCTTTATCTAAATTTCGCAAATTAAGACCACGAGAATGTATTTTAGCTGGTGCTAAAGGAACGCTTAATGTTTGCGTATGCAAAATCCACCAAAACGTGAAATTAAAACTTTAGGGTTTGAAAAAACAATTCATTCAAAAAGGCACATCTTTCAATTATACTTATCGAGATGCATTAAAAGATATTTTATGCAAAAGTCCTACTCCAGACTGTCATTTCAACGAATGCGAGAAATGCCCTGGTATAAGTGTTACTGTAGGTAAACTCCAAAATTTGTTGAAAGACTCAGAAATTTCAGTAATAATATATAATCAGTGGACAAGTACAGATAGGTGCGAACTGTTGTCACAGTTGGAAACATCAGAAGAATTTTTGACTCATTTAAAAAGTGATCTTCTTGATTTAGCCAAACATGATTTTTTAGCCACATCTCAAGCAGCTTTTTTCGAAAAATAAAAAGTTCAATAGAGGAAGGGGAATTCGTTGTTTGTTTGGATTTTGCTGAGAATTATACATGTCAAATACAATATGCAGTCCAATCTCAACACTGGGCTAATGTACAAGCAACTTTACATCACTACGTAATTTGTTATAAAAAAGATAGTATTTTGAGGCACGAAAATTACGTTATTATTTCAGAACATTTACAACACGATACTAATTCTGTTTATTTATTTAACTCCAAGTTGATAACATATTTGAAAACAAAATTTGGATCCAATTATAAAAAAAAAATATATTATTTCTCGGATGGCCCTGGATCTCAGTACAAAAATAAATTTAATTTTATTAATTTAATAAAACATGAAAAAGATTTTGGCATAAAAGCACAATGGAATTTCTTTGCAACCTCGCACGGCAAAAGTGCCTGTGATGGAATTGGAGGAACTGTGAAAAGGCACGCTTATCGATGTAGTTTACAGTGTGTCAATGACAAACATATTTCATTGCCAAAACTTCTTTATGAATGGGCCAGAAGTTTTTTCAAAAACATCATCTTTTATTACTGTTCCAAAGTAGATCATAAAACAAATGATGAATTTTTAAAGCCACGATATTTTATGGCAAAACATTAAAGTACACTCGACAGTATCATTGCTACACGCTGATCCCCGAAAAAAATCAATTGACATGTAAAAAGTTTTCTGAATCAGAAAAATCTGTCATTGAAAGTGTCACAAAAAGTAAAATAGTACGGAAGTTTTGCAAGAATGAACAGTAGAATTTTTAATTTTTATTTATGTATACATGAAAACAAAAACATTATTTTTTAAAACTTGTTTCTGTAATTATTTTTTGTTATGATAAGGAAATAAATAATATGTAACTTAAAATTCTTATTCATTAAAATAAAACAACAATCGAGTAAATTCTTCACTAAAAATTGTTTTTATTTATAACCTATTCTCATAAAAAATGTTCGCAAATGATGTACTGTATGAACAGCACGGTGCGCCCAGTTCGCGCCGATGCGCGTCGGAGCGCGATGTTAACAAATAAGCGTGGCTATTTACCTACTGCGAAATACCAACTTTTTTTTCACTTATTTATTCGAAATTAAATAAGAAATTGAAATATGTAAAAATTATTATCTGAACTGATTGAGAAGTATCATAAATTTTCATTTGTTTAAACCTTTTATCAATTTGTTTAAACAAATTAGACTTTTCGCAAGCTCTAAAAATATATTCTTAAAGGGCTATCATTTCTTGACATACCCACAAAATTTTGTAAAGATCCATTGAGGCAATCGAAAGAAATTAATTTTTTTGTAAAATACGGGTTAAAAATGTAATTGTTGATAACTTTCGAAATAATTATTTTTTCAGTTTTAAAAAAGATCATGTCACCGTAACTGGTATCGTCACCAATTGTGTATTAATAATTATGATACAAGATTATTATGAATAAGCTTTATGAAATTTTCTTTTATCTCTGCAATATATAACGGGCTGCTTGAAGGGGTTCATGACTGTCTAGGGGAGCAATGTTTTAGGAGAAAGGTGGCCTCGTTCCTACTGGAAAGACTTTTTTTTTGGACTAACTGCTGATGACCAGGTTGCTGTGTTGATCTGTAGAAATTGTACTGTGATACTGTGATAGTTAGTACAGTATAGTGTGGTCTGGAAAACTATGTAGTGTACTATTTTATTTTTAAATATAAAACACGTACATGTTATTCGCTTGTCTGTCTTATTGCAAAACTTTTATCCGTACATTTCACCCTGACTTTGTTAAGTGTGACACTATGTATTATGTACACTCCTATTTATTTATTCATCTATGCAGTTATTTATTTATTTTATATATTCATTTACTTATAAATTATTATATTTATCAAATTATATTTACTTTGAATTAAACTATGAGTAGGTTGCATACGGCTCCTACTAGATTGAAGTATGTAATGTGTATAACAAGCTGAGCTACAAAAATCGACCATCTCTTAGATCCTTATTAAATAAATTCCATTCAGTGAAATTAAATATCATTTGAAAGGTTAAAAAATCAAATAGTGAGAGATTTTTTTTTTCATTCTTCAGGTGCACAATCAGCAATTATAAAAATACACTTCGCTTTTAATACTTTTTTTTTAATAACATTACTAACTTTGTTGGCAAGTAAAGTTATTAATTTATTTTGAATTTATTTACGATTTGCTTAAATATGTTATCGTGCACAGCTAGCGTTACATGATTTTGCAAAACTGCATCGAATTTCGCAAATAACTGCAATAGTTCCAAAAATTTTTCATTTTAAGGTGTACATAACTTAGACGAGAGACCTTAAGACGATTTCATCAACTACAAGAATAAAAGTAATATTGATTATTCGGTCCATTACATAATACTATTGCGTACTTTTTTGTTCGATGAGCCTCTTTTTTTGTTGATTTAGCATTTTTCTATTTGTAGCCTTATTTTTGTTTGCACCCATTGACTGTACGCTAACATATGAGCTTTACTGTTTTCATGACTTTCTGAAGCATTTGTTAGATTTTTTCAATGATTGTAACGGTCATTAATTTATTTAGAATTTAATTCACTGTTAAAATTTTACTACAAATGCAAAACAAAATGCATCTTTTGGAGCATAGTATATCAGCCATTAACGATAAAACTTTTTACCATTAGATAATTTTCTTATAAAAAATAAACTAGAAAAATGTCTTTCTTTTCAACTCTCAGGGTACTTATCTTTGACTACTTGTATTCAACTAGCTGTTATTTAATATTCTATTTGCTTGGTTTTCTAATAGTAGGACGACGAATTAGAATGAGATAATTTTATTAATTTGTGTCCTATAATGCTTCTACTACAATTTTATAGTTGACCTTGTTTCAAAATATTTATGTTAGTCAAATCTTTGTCGTTTTTGATTGTTTTTCTAAAAAAATTGAAAAAAAGTCACTGGCACTGGCGTTGGGTAAATCTCTAACATTATTGTTGCATATTGGTTAATTTTTATGGATTTCAAATTTATCAATATTTATTAAATTTTTACTTTTCGCTAAATAGTCTTTTCTTTTTGCTTTTCTTTTTCAATTTTTATAGCCTGACAACTTTTGCTTCGTGTTACATGATTATAACTATTACTAAATCTTACCATTATTTTGAACTGAAAGTCATGGAGTGTAATCTCACGCTCTTTTTTGCAGGTTATGGAATAAGCAGACAGGGTAATTATTTTTTTGTTTATAAGAAAGTAAACAGAGAAAGATGCATAGAATAATCGTGTTAACGCACCTTTCTTTTTTGTAGTAGCTTTGAGTACTGAGCAACTTTGGAAACTAGATTATTGGTTATTACTAACTATTCGTTTAAATTACTTAAAATTCTGTATCTGTTGGTTTTATAATTATATAATCTCACTAATATATAAAGCAAAGTCGCTAAAATCGTTGATATCGCTAACCACGGCAACTACTCAACCGATCTGGTTGAAATTTTGTACACTGGTTATTGACTTTTCCTGATTGCATTTAGTATAGTTTTTATCTTAAAAAAATTATCTACTTGCAACAGAATTGAACAAGTGTAGTTATAATAGGCCCTAGCGTCTCAGCAATTTTCATAGTCGTCCACCGGCAGTACATTAAGAACAGAGTTGTCAGTCGTGCAGCTAGGCATTCCGGCTACCAACGACACTCTTCTCCAATGGGCAAGCGACCTACATTAAAGACTACGCTGAACCACTAGGATTGATGAGTGCGACTAATGAAAAAATTGTTCTAAACGATAACGTCTCGGACGGAATACCAGGAGACGTGTCTAGCTAGAGCACAGCCTGCTTCAACATTTCAGAGTTTTGTGGCCGTTTAACACTCCGGCCTGGTACCGTCAAAAAATTTTTTAATACAAATGCAGGCCAGGGAGAAGAGCCCTGAAAAATACGAGCAGCCACAACGACCTTTTTCTCAGTGGCTGTCCCAACGGCATTCTCCAGGCCTACTTTCCCGACTAACGATGAGTGCTTAGTTATCCGAAAAACGATCCAAAGACAAGATATTCTTTAGTCAGTGGCATACCTCTTTACAGCGCGATCTTATTTTACATAGAGACTCCAAGGATGAGAGTCAAGCTACCCACAGCCAGCCCTCCATCATCAAGAATAATAATAAGGAACAGCTGGAAGTCTCACCACCTACTCTTTTCAGGGTCACTACAAGTATTTACGTTTTCTACTTAACCACCAATCTCATCGGTTCTTTTAAGGGCCACCAACATTTTAACTACCTTGCCAACAAATACATTTTTACTACCGTTACCGGAAACAATTCATCGACTAAAAGACTATTATAAAGCCGGCCGCTATTAAACCAAGTCAATCATTAACTGGCAGACGTTACGGATGGAGTTGTTCGTCGTAAGGGTGGAAGCGACTGACGACCTAACATTACATTACTTTCTCGACTCTACGAATTCAAGCAGAAATCGCCGATCCTCTCCAAGGTCTGCGCTGGGGGAACTTAACAGCTATAAAGGAAAAATAAACTTCAGTAAACGGAACAGTCCCCAACGAGCAAGCATCACGAACCAATCTTCCCACCTTAGATCACGAAAACGATTGAGTTCTGCAGAAAAATGAGGTGCCTTAGACACCAACATCTCCGGCGTAATAGGAGATGTTGGTAAAGAGCTCTACAACTAGCTCCAAAGCTTTAAACGTTGTAGTTTTCATCCCAACTAGTGTGGTGCTGCAATAACAGGCCAAAGAAGATCACCCTGAGGTATAGAGGCAATCACATTTGCTGGAGACTTCAGTCAAGAAAGAGTTTACTTAAAAAGTTCACCGGTCATTTTTACGGCCATTGGACTTTGAACTACCATGCTAGCAAATGTGTTAGAACTCAATAAAGTTAACAAACAACAGCCTTCAGATCTTACAAAAGTCTGAACTATACTAAAACTCCTAAAAAGATGAATTATAGAAAAACTTTAAATGCATCTAATAGATACAATTTAAGGTGTCAAGAAACTGACGGAGTACAGTTACCCAGATTTAAACAGCAGCGTCAAAATCGATAAATTAAGTATCCATTGCGTGAGAAATCAGCTTTTTAGTGTATCTTTACAGTAATCTCATAAACTTTTCAGATTTTTAAATCGGTAAAATATACATTTGTATTTTTGTGGTAATGAAAAATGTAGAGATGAAGCTCGAGAACTTTTGTTACCCTGATAATAAAGTTTTGAGATAAGAGAATAAATTTTTTTTTGATTATATAGTTTTTGTAAGTTTTAAATCTTCACAGTCTTAAACAACAGCCCTTTCTGTAGATTATACAGGAGAAACTACAAATCAACGGCCCTTCAGGACCAATGACTATTTTATGGCATAAGAAACGCACGGTACTATTTAGCATAATTAAATTATTTTATTTTGACCTAGTAAACTGTATGGATTCCGAACAAATGTGTTTATAATAAGAATATTTTTGTTTTGAGAAGTGTCAGGAGTAGATGTAAAATTTTTAACTGAAAAAGTTTCACATACATGTCATCATACTACGGTGATTCATTTAAAGTGACCATCAAGTCACTTTTCAGCAAGTTAATTTTAAATTAGTAATTAACTTCTGCTCTCGATGAGTATCAGCAAGCTTCTTACTAAAACGCCTTGTGATAAAATACACCTTTTGCGAATCTTCAGTTAAAATCTCTTTGTCTCACATGCGATGAAGCTAGTACTTGTTGATTATATGTGTTTAGGCTTAGCGGCTCGCTTTGGTTGTCACTTGACATTTCCGAGAGCCATGAAGTAATGCTTTGTTAGGTAACAACTTTTGTTAAGGATGACTCTTATAAAAGTATTAAAATTTTTTTATTTAGAAAGGAAAAAGTTGCTGTAAAATAGAATAAAAAAGATAAAAATAAATTCATTTATTTATTTAAGCTGTCACTTAACACTTTAGAGACCTTAGATGAGGATAATGCTTTGATATGCTTCCAATTATCCAATTTTGTACACATAATTGACACCTGTATAAGAAAAAGTAAAATAATATTGTTGCCCCTTAGTACCTGTTTTAATTATACGTGTTGTAACTTTTATATTAATTTTTGTCCATTGACTACTATAACGTTATATGCTTCTAACTCATTCCCTTGGACTCTGGCTCACCTCTTGATTATACGTTCTTAATTTTTATTGCCTAAGCTATAGCCTAAGAGGAACTTCCTATCCTCAAAAAATAAATTATCATAACCTAAATATCTTAAAGTTTTTGGAATCGTTAAGAGTCAGAAAAAATGGTTTCCGATAAAGCCTTCAATCCACGTTGGTGACCTTGTTCTCGTCAAAGAGTTTTAGATTACTTTAGGATAGTAGCCTCTGGTTCTTATCATTAAGACCTACAGAAGGATTAATTCGCTTCGTTGAGGTAAAAACTGGTTGCTCTATGTTTACTCGACCTGTAATCGAGTTGATAATTTTGCTTACCAAAAAAATAGTTGAGAGACAACAAAATTCAAGTATGAGAAAGTGGCGATTTAAAAAAAAAATATATATGAGTTCTTGTTTACACTATAATTGTTTTATTTCGAAATATTTTTTTTCAAATTTAATTTATCTTTTCATTAATACGATAAATCATGGGAGGAGTATGTTCCAGAAACATATATATCATATATCACTTACTCCGTATAAAGATCGAAACTTCCGCGTTAGTTTATGTCAGCGCTAACCCATTAGGTCTTTCGATGTTACGAGAAGAAGAGAAGAAGTAGGTGAAAATCGGGAGCTGTAGCAGTTTGCTTGAATTGTTCGCCTAGTGCAGTACACTGTACTTTGCTCCTTTTAGATTGTCGTTCAAAAGATTGTCTCGTCAACTACTTCATACATACGCTAGTTCTTACCTTTCTATCTAGTCTTGACGTCTCTATTCTTGTTACTTTGAACACAAACTACTCTCGTTAGCAGTGTAATTTTGCAATTTAGTATTAATTTACACGCTAAGACATCATTGTAATTCTAAAAAAGATAATAAAATTGCTTATAATGATATTCAGTGTACTGCCTCGATTCTATGAAGTCCAAGTTTAAGTACGATTTAAGCCTCTTTGTTTAAAAGAAACTACTCAAATTCTTATTTTTTTTATTATTAGTGCATATCACTATTTTCAAAAGATCTAGTCTTCTCATCTCGACTCCGGCCTTTATAACATCACACAGTCCATTCAATAACGCCAATGATGTTTTAATTATCTTGATCACTGTAGGTTACGATGAATAGAGCCAACTGAAGCAACAAAGTATTTTGACCAGAACATATCAGTGTAAATAAAAGTTATACAAACCAGATGGTGCGCAAGCATGCAGACACGTATATACCTGCAAATATGCACAAACATATACGTGCAAGCATGCTCACACGCTTGTAATATGCAAACGCATAAATATACGCAAAGATGCATAAATTTACCCGTATCTGCTCTCAAACACGTTTACACAGGTATACATGTATGATGAAATATGCAAATACGCATACGCATGTCAGATGTACCGTCGAAAAATTTTTTTTCTTCTTATTATTTAAGATTGTTATTTACCAAAGTAATACTTTCACTTCTCAACAGCTTAAAAATAGCACGCATATTTATTTAAAATGATGTTAGCCATTGAGGGAGAAAAGCTGAATAAAAAAGTTATTCTTACAAATTTGGTAACGTCAGCTCCTCTTTGCGTACGATTTCTATTGTACTCTTATATACTAAATGGTCTAGTGCATTACCCGTATTCGTAGATGCTTGAGTTTTTGAGCTCCTCTATTATGTTAAGGTGACATTAAATCTGCATACTCACCAGCACTTTTAATTTTCTCTTTCCTACTTTTATTGTATTAAAAGAGGAGTTTAATAAGAAGAACAGTATAGCCCACACCCTTGTTCATCTCAAAAATGTCAGATGGCACTAAAAGTAGCCTGACTCTGATAAGCACTTAGGTAAATTCCGGAAAAAAAAGTATAAAAAAGTATTTATAGTGCATTCGATTTTCAAACAATCTGTGTCCGGCCTTGTTACGTAATACACCAAATATTTATAAAATAAAGCACGATATCGTCAAAAATAAAATTCTAATCACTCATTCATTGATTCTTCTGCAGTCAGTGAAAAGTTGTAAGAGTATCTCACTTGTGTGTAGCCATGCTGTACACAGACACTGACTTCAGGCTCTCGCGATATTGGTCACTAATCACATACTGTTCTCTGTGTATAAGTCAGTATATAATTTTACCATACCTTACAAATATGAATGTTTGCCCACGTACATACATAGATTTCTGGAAAATATTTTATATGTATAACGAAAAATGAATATGAAGTATCTCTTGCCATAATAACGCAGCGTCTGTGTGGATATCTCTAGAAGTGCACATCTCAGTTCAGAAAACAACGCTTTCAATTTTATCATTGTATATACCATTATTCTTTGTAATAAATGATCTAGTTAGTCAAATTAGGAAAAACTCATACCAAGAGAGATTAAGTTACACTCAATCTTACCCTGTATTATAAACCACAAACGTAGATTGATTTGGCTATTTGTGACAATATCTAGCTATATGGACCACTCTTGATTTCCAATTAGATTCTCCAAGAAAAGACAAATATTGTAGACATATAGCTTTTTTTTTAAACTATGGATGCATCAATGCTTTTCAGACATTTTCAGCAGTATCAGTTTGCAAGTACTACACTTTTTGTTGATCGTCTTGATCTATCTTGTTCACCCGCAAGTGTTAAGATACATTTCTAGTATCACGCTTTTCAACATAAACAATGATAAATATAATAAAATACATAATAAATATTAATAGTATCAGTATATCATAGAGTATCTTAAATTACCATAATATTTTAATAATCTTAAAAATACAGTTTTATTTATACTGTGAGGTCAGTTAGAGGCGGTTGCTACCACTAATGCCATTAAAGTATTGTCCAAAAAAACGATAAAGAGAAAAATTAGCTACAAGTAAAAAAAACTAATATTATTATATTTTTGATAGTTATCACCTTCTTGATAAATAGTTTAAAATATTTTACTAGTAAATGATCTCTTAAATCTAATTTTGTTTACCTAATACCTTGGGCCATGAAACATATTCTGTTTTATCCTAATTATTTACGTTACTTAATTCTAAATGAACCAATTTTTAGAGTTTTCACATTCAAATGTAGTTGAATGACACTATCTTTTGGAGAAAATTGGCATGTTGACACAAGTGCCTGAATGGTCGAGTTCTTGTCATTTGTCTATGGTTATAGCTTATTCCATATAACTATTAAGAATTTTTCGTTGTATAAAATAAAAAGTAGTGGCAACTATTTCCTTACATTATTGGTTATTGTAGCTATGAAACCGTAAGTACGTCTCATATTACCCTAAATAGTTCCAAGTTTTATATTGAATTTCAACATTTCTTAAATTTTCACCAGGGCTTCAATTCAAAGGCCGTCATAAAATCTAAAATTTCCCATTAGCACAACTTTTTTTTTTTTCAATTTTTTTGGATAAAATATTCTTATTAAAGAAGTAATATTAATTTCTTCATGCGTTTGATAAATTTTTTTTTCTACCAAATTCCATACTAGTGTAACGTACGGTATACAAGACATATCATACTGACTCTCCCTGGTAACAGCGAGGCTACTTTGTCAAGAGGGCATCGACAGATGGGAAACAAGGTAATATAAGGCCCAGTGAACCTCAAATCGTGACAGTCGGGCATCCACGCATTTGGAGATTCATTCGCGCACTCGGGCTTTGGCAGTCGAGTGTTACCAAGAGGGTTGGGCGTCACCAAGGGACTCGAGTGTACCAAATCAAGACGCCAAGCGATGACTATGGAAGGACACGATGAGCTCAGAACGGAAACACACGCGTGACTTTGCCTATGATTACGGTATCTTGAATGAAGGTCTTTGAAATAACAAGTTTTGATCATTCTCGGAACGCACCTTCTAACCAATATCTTTCCTACGTAACACTAGATTTAATTTCTTTTTTTCCCTAGTTTTGGCTTCTCTGTTACCAAGATCTTAAGAACTTCATTAGGCATTTTTTTCGAAAAATACTTAATGAAGTCCTGGAGCCTCCCATCTCGGCAAAGCCGATAGAACAGTTGATAGCTTAGTCCTCTGGATATTCTGGAAAGAGAGTCCCGACAACGTCCTACTTAAACGACTGCTCCACAAGCCCCACTGGTCGCGAGCCACTCAGTCGCTTTGTGACTCTGCGGTAGCCCAGGTCGCAGGTATCCCTGTAGATCTCGACCACAAGCTCACGCCAGCAACGGATTTTGCTTTCTTTGGTCGCCGTTACTTGTTTTTTCTTAGCATCTTTGAAAATCACCACTTTCTTTGCTGCATCTTTCCTTTACTGATAGCGATGGGATCTGTCACGGAGTCTATGACACTTCATCGACATGTCAGCTATTTCTTTGTTTCGCCAGTAGTTTGATTTCCGACTTGATCTGGCCGATTTCTGAGTCATACATGCATCACACAATTCTTTGATGCATTGCATGGTGTCTTTCACGAGCGTCTCTTCCTCTACTAGTCTTAAAATGGCGTTTAAGCCAGCTGAAGATGGTGTATTGGCCAGGGCTTTATGGGGTGCATCTCGATTTGGTCGCGCAACATTACACCCAACGGCTCGTGCCCTGAGCGCTTTTCAAGATACAGCACCATGCAACTCACCAAGCTCAAATGATATGAACTAGTAATTACTTCTGAGTAGTCCTCTAAAATTCTCCAGATAGACACCAATGCCGCCATGCCTAGCGTTGCGAGCGTTAAATCGACTATAGAACTCCTGGTTCCTATTCGCCTGACCGTCGACTTGTTATCAGAGTTTAACATGGCGAGGTCAAGACTTAGGGCCTTACCAAAACGAGCTGGCATGAACAATGCACTGAAAAGGCCGCCACGTAGCATCCTCAGAGGTACTAGGTCTAGATAAGTCAGCACACCACATCTTTTTTGATTACAAGGCGTGCTGCCATATCACATGTGGTTACCCAGTATTAACCAAGCCTCATCGTCTGGTATCATCCGCTGCCAGGACCCCACATCAGCCAGAGAAAAGCTCCGCCACCATTAACCCAAGACAACTCATTAGTTTTTCTGCGTCAGTGTAGTGGAAGTGTAGTGTCTGTATCTGAGAAGAATGTTATAACCGCCATTTACTTTTATATACGGTAGGGTGTATGCTGTCGGTTTAAATCCCCCTCTTCCTATCTAGGTTGCAAGCAGTACGCCCTTCGATAAGGATACGCATACCGTGGAGGGGAGGTAGTGGTAGTGGTAGTGGTAGTGGTAGTGGTAGTGGTAGTGGTAGTGGTTTTTTTTTTTCATGGTTAGAGGGAAAATGCATTGAGGCATACTGCAGGGATAGTGGTAGCATGAAACTCTATAGTTTTTTTGTAAATTCAAAGTGATCAGTGATCCGTTGGGCGCGAAATGTGAGAAAATAAATAAATACAAGTAAAGTGTATTTAAATTTTCTTGCTTTGATTTATTAATGCGAAACGTTTCGCTGACAATATGCGTCAGCCTCATCAGGCTACAACATTAAAATTAAAAACACACAATGAGTGATCTGGAAGGCTCAAACACAAAATACAATAAATTTTGATGTAAATTGTTACCGCAGGTACGCGAGAATTCGTAAGTTTGGTTGACTTACTCGTCACCTGTCGTGCTATCGACTGACAATAAATTACAACAACAAGCCAGCGCTTATATAGGCGGAGCCGCAAAGGTAGACGGTAAAGGGCGATGAACTCGATCGGGACATTTAAACTTTCGTAGTAAAGGAAGGTATGCTCTATTAAAGGAAAGCACATCCTCCTTTCTATTGATGTTGTGTTTGTCGAGTTTTATATAA
>NW_019384242.1:1343747-1382066 GCF_000648655.2 Copidosoma floridanum | reverse complement strand
ACAAAGAATCCAATTACAAAAAAAGAATTATTTCCGAAATGCTTTATATAAAACTCGACAAACACAACATCAATAGAAAGGAGGATGTGCTTTCCTTTAATAGAGCATACCTTCCTTTACTACGAAAGTTTAAATGTCCCGATCGAGTTCATCGCCCTTTACCGTCTACCTTTGCGGCTCCGCCTATATAAGCGCTGGCTTGTTGTTGTAATTTATTGTCAGTCGATAGCACGACAGGTGACGAGTAAGTCAACCAAACTTACGAATTCTCGCGTACCTGCGGTAACAATTTACATCAAAATTTATTGTATTTTGTGTTTGAGCCTGCCAGATCACTCATTGTGTGTTTTTAATTTTAATTTTGTAGCCTGATGAGACTGACGCATATTGTCAGCAAAACGTTGCGCATTAATAAGTCAACGCAAGAAAATTAAAATACACTTTACTTGTATTTATTTATTTTCTCACATTTCGCCCCCAACAGATCACTGATCACTTTGAATTTCCAAATTCACCGGAGGGCACTTATATATATACTAACAAACCATTAACATGAGTCTTGGATCGGAGAAAGACTTGGACACCATCCCACACTTCTACCAAAACATCGCAGGGAGATTTGGGGCTCATACCTCCAATGCTTTAAAACGCTGGAAGGACCTGCACATACAACTATCAACCACTATGGCACAACGAAGATTTTTACTCAAATTCAGGTACGCGAGGGTGTTTCTTACCACATAAAACACTTCTACAATAAGTGTTCAAGTGTCAATTTCCGTTGCAAACCGATACATGCCGATTTCAAAAAAGTACCTTACATTTCTGTCAGAAACTTCTGACCTTCGAAATTAGCAACATTAACACACATATTAGATTTTTGCAAAACTCAATTTTACGTTTAAAAGATCACATCGCGTCATTAAAATTGGACTACAATATTCGTGAACAACATTATAAATTTGTCAACATCAAACAAAATACCATCTACAGAAGATCTAATTATACGTTACATACAAAATTAAAAAAAAATCTTACCGAAAACAAACACCACAACCAGTAATAATGATTAAATTCACAATTTAACGAATATAGCCATTTCTAAAGTTGTCGCCGAAATTGCATCTCTTAGACCGAATTTCAATCTCCCATCAACTTTTCGTGAACGCGATTCTTTATATATTATCAAAAACCTAGAAGTTGGTCTCTCACACCTCGATACGAACGATTGAGTAAAGACTGAAATCCGTGACAAAGTATCTCAATATTTAGTCAATACTTGTGAACAAAAGCCAGCTATTTCTAGAAAGGACCGCCAATATGCAAAAAATTTAAAATCAACAAAAAATTTTCTAAACAAGAATCCCGATATATTTATCACCTCTGCTAACAAAGGCAACGTTACGGTTTGTCTCAAAAAAAGTGACTATACGGAAAAAATGCATAATTTACTGTCTGATAAATTGACGCATAAAATCATTTTAAAAAACCCATTAAACTCTCTACAAAAGAGAACCTCTAACATTTTGAAGAATCTCAACTCTAACGGCTTCCTTTCTAGAACATACCATCCCAACGCTTTGTCGCTCATAGATACAACTCTAGCTAAATGTTATGGCTTGCCGAAAATTCACTAGGTCGATGCCCTTTTACGTCCTATCGTCTCTCTTATTAATAGCCCTACATATTTTCTAGCAAAAGTAATTTACGATGAACTCAAGAAGTCAGTCAACGTTCCAATATCACACATTAATAATAGCTTTGAATTGAAAAACAAACTAAAAAATATAAAACCCACTACTAATTATAGACTAATGTCTTTAGATGTCAGCTCCCTATTTACTAATATTCCTCTAGAGTTGGTACTACGGACCATCGATCGACGTATTGTGACCATAATGAATAAATGTTGAATCCCGGTTGATGGAATTCGACAATGGACAGAATTTTTGTTCAATAATACTTTTTTTACTTTTGACAACATTTTTTATTAACAAATTTTCGGCACGCCAATGGGTTCTCCTATTTCACCTTTGTTTGCTGACCTTGTAATGGATGACCTGGAAAATGATTGTCTCTCCATCTTAAAAAATAACTATAACATTATTCCATCTTTTTATTTTTGTTACGTAGATGATGTATTACTTTTTATTAATGTTGACCATATTGACCAAATTTTAAACATTTTTAATTCATATCATACCAAACTACAATTTACGTATGAAATGGAGATTAACAAGAGACTCAACTTTTTAGACTTGACGATAATAAGAAATTCTAATTATTATAATTTTGACTGGTTTGAAAAACCTACTTCTTCCGGACGAATCTTAAATTATTTTTCTGGTCATCCAGTTAGCTATAAGAGAAATGTTGTTTTTAATTTAGTTGAAAGGGCGATCTTACTTGCCAGTACACGTTTTCACGGTGTGGATATTGCTAGGATGAAAAACCTGTTGATAAAAAACAATGACCCTTTTAACTTTATTAATAAAAACATAAAGGTCAGATTAAAAAGACACAAATATAGTAATCATAACAGAAGCACTACAAACACCTACCCTCTCTGCAAAATTGGCATACCATACATTGACAATAATTTTGAAAAAATTTTAACCATGTTAAAACCCTACAATATTCACACTTACCCTCTTATTAACAATAAACTGCAGCATATCGTCCGCTTAGGAAAAGATACAACGAGTAAACATAAACAGACAAATGTAGTATATAAGTTTTATTGTAAAAATTGTCCTGAGGCATATGTGGGTGAAACAAAGCGAGCGGCGGAGGTCCGCATTAGTGAACATATAAAAAGTAAAAACTCTGATTTCGATGTTTGTGCACACCAAATCAATTTTGACCATGAATTTGATTGGGATAACTTTAAAATCCTTAACAAAGAATCCAATTACAAAAAAAGAATTATTTCCGAAATGCTTTATATAAAACTCGACAAACGCAACATAAATAGAAAGGAGGATGTGCTTTCCTTTAATTGAGCATACCTTCCTTTACTACGAAAGTTTAAATGTCCCGATCGAGTTCATCGCCCTTTACCGTCTACCTTTGCGGCTCCGCCTATATAAGCGCTGGCTTGTTGTTGTAATTTATTGTCAGCCGATCGCACGACAGGTGACGAGTAAGTAAACCAAACTTACGAATTCTCGCGTACCTGTGGTAACAATTAACATCAAAATTTATTGTATTTTGTATTTGAGCCTTCCAGATCACTCATTGTGTGTTTTTAATTTTAATGTTGTAGCCTGATGAGGCTGACGCATATTGTCAGCAAAATGTTGCGCATTTATAAATCAACGCAAGAAAATTTAAATACACTTTACTTGTATTTATTTATTTTCTCACATTTCGCCCCCAACGGATCACTGATCACTTTGGATTTCCAAATTCACCGGAGGGCACTGATATATACCAACAAACCATTTATAGTTTTATTTTATTAGACTACTGGAACCGTCTTAACCCCCCCCCCTTCCATGGCACGTGGCTTTTGATCCATCCTGGAACCACGTTAGCATTTCTTCAGGGTGGAGCCACCACGGAGACCATCGTGACTCACGGCATTCAAAAGCAAGCTCGCCACTAGTTGCTAGAGGTGCCAATCCTCTTGAGTCTTGAAAAGGAATCGGGGTCACTGAGGACTGGCACCCGCTCTCTAGTGCTCCATTGTAGGCTGCTGTAGGCTCCATCCTTTGTAAGTTTCACTGACTGACTAATGCTTTCTCTTGTTGATAAGTAGATAAACCTATCTTAGCGTGGGTCTGCATTTTTTTTTATGGAAAAAAAAAAAAAAAAAAACGTGCCGCTCAGTCAGCGGCTCAGGATCCTGCATAGTGGCTCTCTGCTCTTCTTTCTTTTGGCAGACTACTGACCCGAAAAAGCTGTTCATGGCTGTCTTCGGTGCGGAGCATCTCAAAGTTGATTTTTTCGGGAGTTGGGGTCTCGCCGAACTTGTCCCATAGCTGCTGGTGCTCATAGTGCCATCTCTCGCACACAAAAACCGTGTGTTTAACGGTATCATCCAACGCAGGGCAGTTAGAGCATCTGGCTAGAGCTATGGAGATAGGTATTTAACTGGCCGTGCCCGGAGAGGAACTGGAGAGATAGTAATTTGATTCCCCGTGTCCTCTCTCCACCCATGGCCGCAGGTGCGGGATCAAGTGGTGCGTCCACCTACCCACACCAGACTAAATTTACTCCTGTTGCCACATCGTCAACGTTTTCTCCCGTCTGTCGTTATCACTTTCGTTGCCAGAGCCCAGAAACTTTCTTCGCCACTCCAACGCAAGCAACAAAACGGCAATTGTTTGTGCTATTACCATAGTGGTAGCGAAGGATACTGTGTGATAGGCGCACGTGATACTCAGAGACCCGATGCGTTGCACCGAAGTGAGGCGCTCCCGGGTATCCCTTCACGCGAGCGCGTCTGCCCACACCTTCGCGCCGTACAGCAGTATCGAGTTGGAGACCGTCGCAAGAAGCTGTCTTTTGGCTTTCCGTGGGTCCCCGTTCATCATAGACCAAGTTCCAGAGGTCGGATCCAAGAGCAGATCACTGCGCGACCCCTGACATTAGACGCCTCTCTCTCAGTCTATCTTTTGTGTCGTACTGGAGTACTTGGTTCTGGAGATTACTGTCCAGGATCTTTTTCAGGTAGTCCAGTACATTCTGGCGATTCGAAGCCTTCATTATGTTGGACCATTTAGCCGAGTTAAAGGCATTTTTAACGTCGAGAGTCGGCAGTACGTAGGTGCTCCTCATCTTATGAGAGGGTTTCCATGCCTTCTTAACCGACTCAAGAACCTCATTTACAGCCATGAACGTCAAACGTCCCCTTCGAAACCCGTACTGATTGTCTAAAATGCTGACTTCTCCTCTTAAGCGAGATCTTATCAGCCTCTTGAGCATGTTATCGCAATGGTTCAAAATACTTCAGGGTCAGAATGACAACGGGACCAGAAGGGATTGTTTGCCTTTGTCCAAAAGAACAAGCCTTTAACTCTTTCTACGCTCACTAAACAGTCCAACGCGCAGGCATGCATCGAACATGTCCAGCAGAACATATAGCCTCTCCACAGCTACGATCTTAAGGACTTCAGATGGCACCCTGTCCAGGCCAGGAGCCTTTCGCCCCGGCGTCTCTGATGCCACTTTCCTCGATTCATCAAGGCTGAATAGAGGCACTTGGTCTGCTTTTATAACCTTTCGCCTCTGTCGGGATGTTCCGGACAGAGGCAAGAAACCCTCTCCAAGAAGGAAGATTCTAGCGGCGGCGCTGGGTTCGAGCCACGCAGTCTTTTCAATGCAATCCGGTAGCCCAGGCTCCGCGTGTCCTTATCTATTGTAGCGATGAGTTCGCAACAGCATCGGTTCTTGCTCATCTTGATCGCCCTCACCAAGGCCTTTTCTGCTTTTCTGTTCGTGGCAACAGCTACCTCGGTGGTCTCACGAGTTCTGTGTCGCTGTGGGAGACGCCGTAGGTGCTGCGCCTTTCCGCGCAGGTCAGCTATTCCTTCGGTCCACCAGTACCACGAACGTCGAACTCCCCTAGCAGAACTTTTGGGCATACACGCGTCACACGATTCCTCGATACGTCTCATAGTGTCGCTCACGAGAGCCTTGGCCATCGCTGGATTTGTGATTTTTTTTAAATCAGTAGGAACGGATCCAGAAGTCATGGACTAAAATTCCTGTCTAGCCGTAGCTTAGGACAAAATATTACATAAGATAATACGTGAGTAATATAGTATTTACAGCAGTAGCAGCGCAGGTACAAAGTAAGTAATACAAAAAATAAGAGTAAAAGATAGAATAAAATAAAANAACATGGGAAACTTTTTTGTATTTGAGCCAATAATTAATTTTTATTAATTTTGTGCGTACATCAAAGTTAACATTAGTAGTTTCCCACCTCTATCGTTTTTGATTGATAAGTGTTTGGTAGGAAAAAAAATATTTGCCACTGATATGCTTATATGTAAGGGCCGTAGCTTAGGACAAAATATCACATAAGATAATACGTGAATAATGTAGTATTTACAGTAGTAGCAGCGCAGGTACAAAGTAAGTAATACAAAAAATAAGAGTAAAAGATAGAATAAAATAAAATAAAATAAGGGTAAATAAAATAAAATGAATTAAAACACAACAAGTCTTTGGTACGCGTACCACAATTTTACGCTTCCACGCACTTAAATCTATTAAGCAAGTGTACGTATAAGTGTTTTTTGAAACAAGGCCCGTTGAACAATTTTCTTACACTAACCAGAAGCTTGTTCCATTTATCTATTATTAAGACGAAAAATGAATCACGTAGATAATCAAGGTAAGCGCTGTGTTGTACTAGATCGAGGTGCGACGCGCGCTTCGATCCAGGCTGATCAAGTGGCCTAAAGTTAAACCTAACCGCGAGATACACTGGCTCATCGTTGCAGAAAATAGATGCAAGAAATGAAAGATTTAAGTACTCTATTCTGTACACGTATGGCAGTAAGTTAAGTTTGATGTACAAAGCAGAAATATGATCGCTTTTCCGAACGCCTGTTACAAACCGGATAGCAGCGTTCATCCTTCTACTCAGTTTTAACGCAAGCTCATTAGAGAGTTTACTAAACAGTCCAGAGCAATAATCAAAATATGGCAAGATTAACGCCTTGACTAAAGTGAGTTTGCAGGGAAGCATCAATAAGTCGCCACACCGTCGGAGACGATACATAGCAGCTGAGCACTTTCGCGCAATGATACAGCATTTAGTTCTGAAGCTAAGCGTCGAGTCGAGCGCAATTCCCAAAATCTTTGATGTATCGATAACCTGAACGATGCTATTGTTAAGTTAAATGTCAGGGATTAAAGTTGAAGAGAGCTTGGACATAAAATGCCTAGAACCGAATCACATAGCACCAATCTTATCAGTATTTATGAGGAGACGATTGAATCGTGCCCAGTTGGAAATGCTGTTAAGGTCCTTATTGACCCGACGAACCATGTCGGATATATCTTTCAGTGATCCACTAAGGTAAATACAAAAGTCGTCAGCGTATAAGTGATATAAGTAATGGCAAAGAACGGAGCTAATGTCGTTTATAAATAGTGAAAAGAGTAGCGGACCTAAAATTGAGCCCTGTGGTACACCCGCGCTTCTACCTAATAGATGAGAGTACTCGTTTGAGGATGAGGCAACTACCTGGGTGCGGTCAGACATATATGAGTGGATCCACTTACAAACAGATGCAGAAAATCCCATATTATGCAATTTGTTACAGAGTAGCTGGGTATCAACTACATCAAACACTCGCGAGAAATTAATTGCTATTAATAAGGTGATCTGCTGACGATCAATAGCAGCTCTAACATTATCGACCATTTTGACAACCGCTGAGTGAGTGCTGTGTAATTTACGGAATCCTGATTGAAGAGGATTGAACAAATTACGTTGCACAATAAATTCATACATCTGCTTATGGACTAACGCCTCAAGTATTTTTGAGGTAGCACAGAAGATGCTGATTGGTCAGAGAGAGAGAGGAAGCAAGTGCGACAGCAGACGATCAATGGCTCTCTCTATCCTACTTATACTTTTACAGGTACTGCCAAAAAAAAGGTCTTTTTCATTTTTTTTCTCAACATTTTGCGCTAGTCAAAACAAAATTAAAAGTGCTTATGGCTAAAAAAAATTTCGCCCTGTAAGCTGGTATTTTTATTTTTTCTGTATATTGAGCCGTGAAAAGATATAAGCAAAATGAACATTAAAACACAATTTTACAAAATTTTGATATAAAACGACGACTCAAAAATAATCATTACTATTTCTTTTGAAATCGGCAGGCTCAATTATATATAGTGTAAAAAAACACCCTATTATAGATTAATTTTCTAATTCAGAAGTTTCTCGGTTGGTATCCATAAGTAATAAAAACACAGATCAAATCGGCATGCTGCGTAGCACAATAAATATGGTCCCTGACCACCAATCCACATGATTTGGGTTCGATTCTTGCAGTCCGTAAAACTTAAAAAATTTTTTACACATGTATAAGATATCATCTCTTCTCCATAATTATATATACGGGTAGTAAACGTTACAAACGAGAGAGGCGTGGTAGTAAGCGCGTGAAGAAAGAGACAGATAGCCGAGCTGCGCTGAGCCGAGTTAAACCGAAGATCGTGCCACCGCACGGGTCGCCTCATCGCGTCGGTCGAATCCCCAAGCGCGCCAATAGATAGTCCACATGAAAAAACAAAAAAAAACAACAAAAAAAAACAAAAAGAATAATAATATAATAACAAGAAACACCATAATGTACACGTAGGGAAAAGCAAAAACGATTTTAATACTATTTGTGGACCACAGTAAAAATAAATAATTGTATGGTTATAGCGTCACACAGTGACAACTAAATTATTGTTTTTTTTATTTCTAAAGTAGTTCCTACTTTAAGAATTCATCGTTTGTTGAATATTTTTGGAAGGTTTTGCAAATGTATGTCAGTTATAGTCTTTCTCCTAGTTAAAAAAAGTTGAATAAACTGCTTCATACAAGAAGCTTGTGTATAAGTGATAAAATTGATTGAAAAATAAAGTATTGAAGGAAAATTTTTAGACGATGCACTATTTGTGTAGTGTATTTGGTTAATTCTTATTTATGGATGCACCTTGTATAACTCAGATTTGCTGTAGGCGTCAAAAACATGGAAAACTTTTTTGTATTTGAGCCAATAATTAATTTTTATTAATTTTGTGCGTACATCAAAGTTAACATTAGTAGTTTCCCACCTCTATCGTTTTTGATTGATAAGTGTTTGGTAGGAAAAAAAATATTTGCCACTGATATGCTTATATGTAAGGCGATCGTAAAGCTTCTTTAGACGTTGTGTAGGAAACGAGCTAGTGTGCCCATTGATCGCCATTGATGACTACTTTTATGTTAAAAAGGAAGTGAACAAGCATTATTTTCAGAATTTTGCTACAAAAATGACAATTCAAATTTATATTAAACATATGTTATGGCAGCACGCCTTGTAAACAAAAAAGATCTGGCGAGCTGACTAATCTAGGCTTACTACCACTGAAGTAGGTACGTGGTTGTACTTTACGGTGCTTTGTTTATGGCAACCCGTTCTGGTAGGTGTTCTGCTTTAGTCATGGGTTTGTATGCCTAGTTTTCGTCTTTCTTTGGCACTTGTAGTGTGCTAGCTCAAACATACACTAAACACATTCATTACTTTTACACAACACAAAGGCAGTTCCCGCAGGTGAAACTGAGGGAGATTGGCTACTCCTATCTGGCCCGACCAAATAGCATCTCTCTCTGATAACAGAGAGGTTGGCTGCGCTAGTTTCAATACTTTCCAGATCTTTATTGTATCTTTATTGTAGACAATAGTGTGCTTTCTTAAACCTTTGATGGTCATCACTGGAAAAGGTACGAACATCTAGCCCTTCAGCTTAGGTAGCATCGTAAGCATGGAAAGTAATTTTAGTATCTTCAGCAACGAGACGCTAAATAAGCTGGCCTTCATAGAAAGAAATGGTGCAAAACTGAGGCTAAAACAAAATCAAAAAATTCAGCAATTTTAATCTGCAACATTGTAGATAGAGTAAGTATGTAGGTGCTTGCTTGCATCTTGCTTATCATTATTTATTATTATTCTTATTTTTACGGTGGCTTATTTATGTGTAGTAAGCTTAGAGCTAGTGATTAGTAGAAATGTTTTTATTTATTTTTAAAAGCTAATAGGCTTTCAAATAGTAATCTATAGTTTGCAGTTAAAACCTAGTAGGGTCCTTCGTTAAGCATGAAAGTCAATCAGCAGCCACTGTCTCATGTTTGGGGGCTCAGTCCCTCAAAGATAACTTTATATAACTATAACAGTACTAATAGCACAAAATGTAGAAAAATTAATGAGATGCACAACGTAAAAATTCATAAAGTACAAAAACGATAATATAAATTAAAATTGTCATTTTTGTTGTATAATCTGAAAATAATGCTTGTTCACTTCTATTTTAACACAAAAGTAGTCATCAATGGCGATCAATGGGCACACTAGCTCGTTTCCTAAACAACGTCTAAAGAAGCTTTACGATCGCCTTACATATGAGCATATCAGTAGCAAATACTTTTTTTTCTACCAAACACTTATCAATCAAAAACGATAGAGGTGGGAAACTACTAATGTTAACTTTGATGTACGCACAAAATTAATAAAAATTAATTGTTGGCTCAAATACAAAAAGGTTTCCATGTTTTTGACGCCTAAAGCAAATCTGAGGTGTGATATGTGTATCCATCAGTACGAATTAACCGCATACGCTACACAAATAGTGTATTTTCTGAAAATTTTTTTTTAATACTTTTTCAAAAATTAATTTTACTACTTATATACAAGCTTTTTGTATGAAGTAGTTTATTCAACTTTTTTTTCAACCAGGAAAAAATCTATAACCAACACACATTTGCAAAACTGTCCGAAAATATTTGACAAACGATGAATTCTTGAAATAAGAACTACTTCAGAAATAAAAAAACATTAATTTAGTTGTCATCGTGCGATGCTACAACCATACAACTAGTTATTTTCACTGTGGTCAACAAGTAATATTTATATCGTTTCTGCTTCAACCTCCGTGTACATTGGGGTGTTTTTTATTATTATGTTTTTTTTTTTGTTTTTTTGTTTTTTGTTTTGTTTTTTTTTTTTTTTTCTTATTTGGGTCGAACAAATATCGCTGCTGCATATCACAAAACAAGGCCAGAAAATTGAGCCAAAGCATTTAGATCTATTTTAACTGACCTTCAAAGAACTTAAAGTTTTTCATGAGATTTACACATAAAAAGTGTAACAATTTTTAAAACGATTTTCTTTTATAAAAACGGTAAAAGTAATAGAATTTTTTCTCCAAAAAACACAAGCTGATATATTTTAAGCCACTGAATCCAATCATACCGTTTATTAATAATATAAGAAAAAAAATTATGAGGTTTCACATACTGATAAATTACTTATTCATACAATTTTGTAGAGTTTCTTTCTCATAATCGAAAAATAAACTTATGTTATCTTTAATGACAGTAAGTAAATACTGTTTCTATTGTTTATCTCGTGTAATAGTGTAATTAAAATATATAATCAGTTTCACTCCTCTTTGAGCTGTGTAGCTAACTACTTTAAGATTGTTAACAATTCTTAAACAATTAATGTAACTTCTATCTTTTCCTATTATAATGGATCTTTTAATAAAAACTTTAAGGTCAATCTTAAAGCGCTGAAGGAAATTTGATGAATTTTTGCAAAGAAAGTTGATAATATTTAATTTGACAGCTACAAATAATGTCTTTGTGGTAATTATATTACGTTTCTTGAAAGTAAAGCTACTATAGTCTGACTTTAAAGCATTACACATTTTAAGTTTATGATATTTGATACGCTGGGATCAAAAAATGCTAAGGCTGCCCTGGTATTCAAAACCGCAGATGATTTTTGAATTTTACTGTTGAACACACAGATGAATCAGTACTAATATTTTGGTAGTCTTGAAAGTCCTTTCACAATTTCAAATCTTGAAATGGTGCTGAATTGGCTAAGGGTACACAAAACTAAACTCTTGTATATTCTTACAATAAAAATACAAACATGTCTACATTTTGTTTCATCAGTTTCGTTACCTTTCCAATATTTCTTACGGAAAATTAATATCTTTAAACAATTTATTGCCTTTGACATATATTAATTTCGATAAATAGCTCCAGGAGGATAACTATCACTACCTCCAGGTGGCTCACCACAAAAAATGAGTACAAACTCCAAAAGTTCTTTATACTCATTTATGATTTGACCTTTTTTTAAATGTTAAAGGCAAAACTGTTTAATTTCATTTTTTACATCTTTCAAATATTTATTTTCAAAGGATCCATGATACCTACATCGTAAGTTCTTACATCAGGATTTTTTCCAAAAATTTTAAATGATATAAATTGTTAAATGTCTGGACCAAAAATTTCACCAAATTTATTTTCAAAAATACATTTTGAAACTAATTCATAAAAATTATGTCTTATAATATAAATAAAGAAGATCTTTATCAGTCAGTTATTCTAGTTTTGTACATGCACCATTTAGTTGGCCAGTGTTACTCAATGTCGAGTCGCACTAACGAGCTTCAATATTTTCTACCAAATTCCAGTCAATCGAAGTATCATAAATAGCTTGAGCTTGGCTTGTTTCACTGGATAAAGAAATTTTAGGCACACCCAATAATTGCTCTTTTCCATCACTAGTAATAATAATAGCTAATCTATCGGAAGTTTTCTTACGTTGCTTTCCTGGAAGTAACTTGCTATCCGAATGAAGGGCTTAAATCGAGTTGGAAAAAAGTACAGGAACAAGTCATTATAAAGCATCAAATAGTTCTTGTCAGAATGCCTTACGAGCGTAATAAACAGTTATAGTATTTAGTACTTAATTTTTCGTATCAACTTGATTTGCTTCTGCAGCTGCCATTATTAAATGCATTGCATCTCTGTTTTACTAACTTTACATTGATCTAAAGTAATTGCAAGTTTTTGTGTGATAACTATTTTGGGAGTTCTTTTTTTTGGTGGTGGAGTATGTTGGGATGGTTGAGACTCAGATTCTGGTCCGATCAACTTATTCAATTTTCCTAGGAATAAAAATTGATAGTTAATGACTTGTTAAAATTTTGCTATAAATGAAAAGTTGGTGAAATGTTCAAATTTAAAATATTTGAATAACAGTAAAGGATTCTAGTAATCTAATAAATAAAAAAAGTTAAAAAATACATACCTCTTGTCACTTTGTCGTAGGAATCATGTTTTAGCCATTTATTTGAAGGAATATTAAGTTGATTATTAAGTGGATTACCTTTAGGTAAAATAAGAGTTTCAACGTTTGAATTATTGTTATCTACTTCCATGGGTTCAGGTAAAGAAATACTTTTTAATAAAGAGGGTATCGTAGTAGAAACTTTCTTTTTTTGTCAATCCTAAAAATAATAATTTTAATGTAAGCTTCTAAAGTACAAAAGTTCAATCACAATAATTTTCAAAAGTAACATTTAACGACCTTTTTGTTAATTTAAAAAGAGTAATAAAAAATAAGCAGAAAATCTTTAGTAGCATAAAACACTTTTTACTTGTTAAGGTATTCCTTTATTAAGAGTTTTTCATCATTGATAAAAGAAGCTAAATAATTAGATAAAATTTTTATACTTTTTTTTCACTATTTTTTTTGACAACATAACTTGTAACTCAATTTCTATTTAACAAATTTGAATTGCTTCTAACTTGCCTTCTACATTAATATTTATTTTATTGATTTATTTAAGTACACTTGTTTGCTTGATGTAACGGAATGAAGAAAGTTAAAACAAAATAAAATAAAATAATAACAACCTCTAACAGAGTATTAACTCTTTATCGTGTTCATCATTTATCACTTTGAGTGCATCTGCCTTTGTGACGTCAAACAGTTTATCCAAATTATCTCCATATTCTTCTACTTTTTTTTTTTGATGGTCTAATTTTCCGAAAGAACTCTTTCCTATTTTTTTCCATTTTTTATACTCATCTAATGATTAAGTTACACATTTTTTTTCTTCTTTTGTTAGAATGCGGTCCATTTTGCGTTCCATAGTATATCTAATATGTTGAATTTTCAGCCATAAATTAAACATTTAAACTGAAATTCAAAGGTTTAGGATTGGTGCTTATTTTTTGTTAGGTATACCACAATATTGTCAAATCCATACGAATAAATGTGTACTTATCTCATTTAATCTATACAGCGATATATTAATTGTAGAGTTACACGTATATAATGCACGTCTTACAACTATACGGTATCTGTACGTCATAAATGTTGTATGGAAAAGGCGAAGGAGTTTAATTTGAAGAATAATAAATAAGTTTTTAAAAATAGTGTTTATCATACTTCCGAAGAAAACTGGCTAAATAAGTAGCTTGAAATAATGTGAGAGTTTCCTTCTTGGTTAGACAGTTATTAATGGCATCATCAGCTTTGGTCTCTAAAGTATCTAAAATCACCATCGTTTAGCAAAAGTTGCTTTAATTCATTATCATACAGAGGTAAAGCATGTAAAAATTTTTTTCTACGCTTACAACTATTCAATTTTTGTCTTACTCTTTGCTAAAATTTTGCAGGATAAAAATTTGCTATGTTAATATTGCAGAATACCAATCAATTGAGTTACAAGAACTTGGGTAAAAGGGAAACCATTTTAAAATAAGTTTTTCTTAAACTAGTTGTAAATCGCATCGATGAAGCAGGATCTTTTTGAATGTTAAAAAAATCGACGGAATACTTCAAAGTACATTCAAAGATGCTGCTATTGCTTTATGCTTAGTACAACACGATTTTTAACTTCATAAAATTTTTTAAAGAGCATGTAACGTTAAGCTGCCATGTCAATAAAAAGAATTTTTCGTGTGATTTTTACTGCTAAGATATTTGTGGCAAAAATCAATAAAGGGCAAAAATTACCGAGGAAAAACGTAACAGTATTTTATTAAAGATCTTGAAAATGATTGTGGAAACATTGCTTTATAACAGCTAAATATAATTTTCAAGTTTAAAGAAAAACTTCCAAGAATTCTAAAAAAGCCTTAGAAATAGTTTTAAAAAAACGTTATGTCAATCATATAGTACAAATGCCCGTTTAAATTATGAACTGATTGTTTCAGGAGAAGATTTGAGGTCAATACTCTCAGTTTTACAGAAAGGTTGTAAAATCATGATGATACAATATAGAAATAAATCAACATTTCTCTGGTCATTAATTTATATTCTATAACTTAATATTAATATTTGTTTAATGGACAAATCATTCTTGAAATTCTCATTAAATACTGTTAAAGGAAAAATTAAATTATTGCAAGTATCAAATAAGTAAAAAACGTCTCATGTTCGTCATCATTTATTTTCTCCCTTTTTTTCTACTAATTATTTATTCTACTTGTTTATTTAATATTGCCATGACTTGGCTGATATTCTTACAGTAAATCAACCTGCATCTGGATAATAGTTGCAGTGTGGTAGGGTTCATCGTTTCACTGTCTCTTTTGATAGTGATTCCTATGTAGTCATCCTGTAAACATTTTCAATAAATTTAGTTTTATCGTCCCCCGCCCCCCCCCCCTCACTTTAACGAGAAACTTTGATATAAAACGTTGTAGAAAAAAAAAGAAGGTGCTCAGCGCAACTGGATTGTATTTTTGCACCTAACGCCCTAGGATAAATATGATATCTGCATAATTATAAATAATGTTTAACAATTTCTTTCATTAGGGTAATTATATGTTGCACTACTCTATCACATATTGGTGTTTGACTCATACTAAATTTTTATTTTTCTACACCTTATTTCTTTGTCTATAAAATGCTTGTATTCGTTTTTTCATTTATATATTATTGTATCGTCATTATTTACGTTATTTTAGTGATCTATAAAGGGTGTGTCATTGCTAAATTGTTAGTGATGGTTGGGCCCACTCAGTATTTTTTTTTCTCTTTCTTTTCTTCTTGCACCTTATATCTTTAACCTAAATCTTTTTCTCTATCTCTGTTAAGCACCTTCAAGATGCATGCTTTTTTAATTTTATCTCCCTGTACTACACTTATTTCGTCACTTTGTTACTTGATATCATGAGTCTTACAATGTATCCCTGTTATTTCGCAGGGGCCTTGATGTTAACTACCATATTCTCCTTTCTACGGCTTTTTTAGTACGTAGACCATTGCTCTTCCATAAAAAATTTGGTATTCAGCCTCGTATTATGGTAATATTTTGACCTATACTTCATTTCCACTTGTTTTAACGCCATTATGGTTAGCGTTTATGTTAGAGTATCCATGATCTGCTAAAAATATTAACCATATATTAGGTCTGTTTTAATTAGTTTAAAGCTTGAGGGAATACGAGATTTTCGACCAAGGAGTAACTCATACGGCGTATACATTACATGCGAACAAGCATAAAAATATCAGCTCGTCCCATTTATCATTTTTATCAACATACGTCTTTTAATATTTACACAAAATATAGTGAATTGTCTTGACTTCCCCACTACTTTTTGAGTGAAATGCTGTGCTGCCAATTTTATCAATCTTCAATAATTCTGTAAAGGATTCTATCGATTTATTCATTAAGGGCATTCTCCTGTCTGACAGCAATTCTTTCAGAGTGCCAAAATATGCAATTAATTTATCCACAAAAGCTCTCACAGTCTCTTGAACTGTTACACGTTGCACTGGTGCTGATACAATGTATTTTATCAGCCAGTCATGAATTGAAATAATACGCATAATTTTTTGATCTGATGGCTTATTTATGGGTCCGTTAAAATCGATAGATATCTTCTCAAATGGCCTGCTTGGTGTATCGGTACTAACCATTGCCTGTTTAGTTTTAACTCAAACGAGCTTTTTTGCCTGACATTAGTTAAATTCGAGGACAAAATGCCTGACCTATGGCCTTTTGTTCTTTCAATAAAAATCTTTCGACATTTTATTGTACGTTTTGTTAATTTCTACATGGCCTCCTATTGTAGATTCATGATGTTTCTTGATAACTCTAAACCGTTAGTCTGCCGGTGGTAGAACTTGTGTATTTATGTATAGTTAACATGTAGTTTTTACATCTTTAAAAATTTCTTCTAATTATTCAATGAGGTACCTCCATTGATTCAAGATTAAAATCGCGAGGTCCCTTACTATTCCTATATTTTTTATATGATTACTCATTTCTGGCCCTTGGAGAGATTTTGAGCAAGTTTTAATATTAAATCTTAGGGCATTACCTTCTAAGTGCTTTTGCATATACATGCGTATTACAGATACTTTCCTCTTTTTGGAATCATGACATTTTCAACTACACTCTTTTCGTTATTTATGATTACTGGATCAATATAACTTCGTTCTTAAAGTGCATCAATTTCTGTATCTGGAACATTTTCGAACATTGTACATAATACTAAATTATCTAAATATCTAAAAAGGTAATCTTCAACTTTTTGTACTTTTTGGAATAGAGGGGTCTAAGCCTTTGGTCACGACCCATGGTGCCTTATCACGTGGTCGTCGTGTCCTGCATTCCCTATATCTGTCCAGTGGGCTTAAGTTCTTAAAATTTTTCTCTTCTTTAGAGTTGCTTTCACATGCCTTTACTATAACTTTGTTGAGTCCCTTGCTCTTTTCCTCGTTCTTTGATAACAACCCTGATGTACTATTGGGATCGGGCTGTGGTGAAGGGTTAGGTCGAGGTGTGTATCTATCTTTATGAACACCCTCATCCATGAAGTCATTTTCATTATGCTTTGTTCCCTTATCCCCTTTCCCTTCTTTCTTCTGCGGTTTATTTAACTTGGATTTACATTTTATATCAATATCGGATTTTTTACTGATTACTGGTCCCCTTTTTTACGTTTTTTAATCCATCGTGTTTTACTTGTCTCCTGTGACGAGTTATCTAAAGTAATTATTAAGGAGATGCAAGTAACCATACTCTTTATTTTCATTCATCGTGAGGCTTTCAAAATTTTCGCACTTGATCCTCTTCTTAGTACCCTGCAAGTGTATACAACGATTTTTCTTGAGCTCCTGTATGAATAAAAATACACAATCATCGTTACCGTATTCTGTATCAGACTGCAAGATTCTTTCTACTTTTACTAGGTCGACGCAAATATTTTCCTATTTCACGTATCGCAGTATGTAACGAAGTTCTTGTGTTGTCAATTGCAGGTTGCATATAAGGGTTAGTATAGAGGCAACTTTATAACAAAAAACGGAGTCACGAAATGAAACTCGTGGGTACGAAGTTGGATTCGTAATGCCCACAACCCGTAGCACGAGACACCTTACTAACAGCATGTAGGTACACAGTCAGGTACGTATTACCCCTGGCAGGTGCTTCATAACATTTTGGGTATATTTTCTGCCTCGTAATTAAATAAAAAATTTAACTCTCTTGAAATACTACTACGCGCTATACTTCCTCAATTTCACGGGATAGCTTCAGTTCGTATTGCCCTGAAGATCCGCCGATCTACCAATTTCTTATCGCGAGGATTCACCTCGGTTTGCAATGCCTCAGGGGTCAGCTCCTTACCTGAGTGATTCAAGAAAGTGATGAATGGGAAAGGAAAGCTAAAAGACTGCACTAGCCTCGTCGCCGTCTTACTTATTGTTATACGTGTTTTTAAAACCAAGAATAAATAAAGTGTTTACTTATCGTGGAAATAAAATTGGAATTCAAAGTATCAGTTTTCAAATCTTTTGCAAAACCAAGTATATGCGTGGCATAATCTACCCGTTTCATTTTTCCCTAATCATTATATCTGCTCGATTCAGTTTTACGTTTAACGCGTTTTTGTATATTATTACTCCAATATTTATTTTTGAATTTTTCCAAAAAACTTTCAAAACTATTAATATAATCTTTTTGAATATACCACCAATTTTTTGCGATTTCTTTTAAGCGTTGGGAAATAAGGCATTTCAACTCAATGGAATATGGTTGACAGACTTGGACATGTTTTTCTAGCTCTGATAAAACTTCATGGGTCTTTCGTTATCATGGCCTTTAAACTTCGGCAGAGTTGCCGGGTACTTTGGTTGAAATTCAGGCGGACTACTTGAGCCGAGACGAGTTCGTAATTTTTGTTCAAGAGACTTAATTTTTTCATCAATTCTTTAGGCGCTTTCGCTCATTTGATCAAAACACGCCATTTTTAGAGATTTTAAATCATCTATTACAATTATAGTTCCAAGCACCTGATCATAATTATTTTATAAATTGCAAAGTTGGTAAAAACATTGATAATTTTCTCTCTCTAAATTGATAACACAAGATTCTAAAGTTTTTTTTTTATTTGTCCAAACGCTGCATTTATAAAATTTTAAGTAAATGAGAATAGCTTATTTATATATTGTCTTGAATATGACTCTAAGGTGTCCAATTCTTTATGTCTTTGAACATATTTTTTAACGTGTACTCTTAATGACTCGTTATCATTTTTCAGGGCTTCAATCTTCTTGCAAAAGTTGTTTTGTGAATCGTTTATAAATTTTAGTTCATCAGTGAATTCCCTTTGTCCGTTCATCTGCCTGTTTCTAGTCCAATTTATACTTCTTGATTTCATTGAATTCATGTGTATCAGCAGTACTAATTTTGGACATAAATATAGTGATTCATCGCGACGACATATTGCAAAGATGTTGTAACTCTCAAAATAGTAGAATTCAAATTCCTCATATGATTATGTCATGACTCCGCGTCAAGCGCCAATTTTGATGTGAGGGTCAAAAATTTCTTAATTATTATTATACATAAAGCAGTTAATGACGTGATAAACCATACTTATGTAAGGGTAAGTCTGGAAGCACTTTTTTAAGGAACAAAGAAATTAAACAAGGAAACTTGTAGGTACGAAGCTGAATACGCAATACCCCCAACCCGTAGCACGAGAAACCTTACTGAGAGTATGTAGGTACACAGTCAGGTTCATATTATCCCTGGTAGGTAGTACATGACATCTCGAGTGGTCTTTATGCCTTGTAGTAAAATAAAAAATTTTACTGTCTTTGAACACTACTAGGCGTGATAGTTTCTCGATGTTACGGGGTAGCTTCAGTTCGAATTGCCCTGAAAATCTGCCGATCCACTAATTTCCTATTTACAGGATTCACCCCGTGTCGCAATGCCCCGTATTCATGTCCCGACTGAGCCTTTTATACCCGAATTTGCGTCGGCGGCTTAACTTAGGCGGCTCGGCCACTGGTAAAAGTATAGTTCTGATTAGTGTTACTATGTTATAGAGGGCACTAGTGTGCATAAAGAGGCGCGATAATTTAAATAAACAATAGCTTTGGTTTGGTGATCTATTTGAGTATTAAATTAATTGAAATATATTTGGAACCCCAGAAAGATCCTCCATAAGTTTTAAAATTTTATTTGGCCCCACGCAGTTTTGTTTTGAGTTACATTTGGTTATATTTTCGCCTTCTGTTTTATTTATAATTTAATAACCTCTTTTCGTACAATCACTCATCTCTTTTATCATATATTTATTCCACGATGGAATTTTATTTGTTTGAGGTGATCTGTGCGAAGTGCTTTCCTTGCTTATGCATTCATCTCTATCTCTAGAGCTCGTTCTCTCCTTCGAGGGCTGTCGAGGTATGTTTGTATCATTATACGTACTTTCTGTCGGATCGCTCAGATGTCGATTAGTGGTTGTATCGGATTCCCAAACATCTACTCTGATGCCCAGCTTACGTTTAAAATTTCAGTGCTTGACATCTAGTCTAACTTTCATTCAGAGGTTGTCGTTTGGGTCGTCAATTGCCGCTCTGATTTTTTCGTTCAATCAAGTGCCTTTTTCGGGACTTTTTTTTGCTATTGTGAGCTGTTGAGATTCACTAACTTTTTTATGCGCCTTTTTATTAAGCATATGACTTTGCGCTATTTCCTTCAGCATCTGTTGGCTCGATTTATACTTAATAAGTACAGTTGGCTGTTGGCTGTTATTCTATTGGAGCTCATCTTGCGCGTAAGCCTGGGGCTTGATCTTTTTCTTAATTTAACTCTTATTTTTGCTCAATATACCCGTGGCTGTGTTTATTATCTCTACAGTGTATATTGTCTCGATGATTCTCTCTTTCTGTTTGACTGATTCTGAAGCCAAACTTGTCTGTGCTCGCTGGCTACCACAGTGTATATCTTATAACTTTATTTTTATGATATCTTCCCTTGCAGTTTTTCTCTCCTCTTTATATTTTTCATTTGCTGTGCTAGCTTCAGCAAGCTCTAATTCCCAATGTTTGCTTGCTCGAATTGTCTGTCCAGAGCCGCTAGTGTGTCACAATTCACTATGATGAAATCCTTTGACACACTTTCTATTTGCGGCGTTCTTGAAAAATTTGATAGTA
The DNA here is from genome assembly GCF_000648655.2 of Copidosoma floridanum. The sequence continues at coordinate 1,361,079 of NW_019384242.1, read as the reverse complement.
GCGTATGCAGTGTATCTAGTTACCTTTTACGAATTTTTGCGTTATATTTTTGTTTGCGTAATGCTAAATAAAGTAGGTTTGAGATTTCCACCTCTTTTTTCATATTTTCTTTTTTGCACATGCAGGTTTATTTATCATGGATCGGCCCCTGAGATATAACCTGTTCTTTGTTATTGTTTAAAGCTTCTCTTTGAATATTTTTTATCCGAGTCTCTCCTGTAATCTGTGCTACTTGTGAAAGTGGTCTACTTTTTTTCCTTGTTTCTTATGTGGCTTTGCTCTTTCACTCCGTATGGTTCTATTCTCTGTTGGCCTTCTGATTGTAAATCTGCATTGCTGTGCTCACTGGTTGTAAACTTATCAGAATTACTCATCTTGTATGAATTCTTTCTTTTCACCTTTAGGTTGGAGTCGTCTGAATTAGATATTACTATGTATGGGTTTTTATCTTTTTAATTATGTTTTTCTCTCTTCTTGTGCATTCTCTGATTATTCTTGTGTGTGGCGCCCTTATGTCACCATGACCGTTTCTCTCCTGCTCTTTGGCAAGTTAATATAATTTTTGTTGCGGGAGTTTGAGGTTTTTCTCTCTTACCTCAATCGGATCTTGGGACAGTGCATCCGATGCCTTATTGTCTACCCCTGACTTAAAAAAAACGTTAAACTCATAGCTCCTTAATTCAGCTTTAAGTTTGTTAAGTCGTAAATTATGTTCTTAAGGTACGATAATGTTTAAACAGCCGTTTTGCAGCTTCAATCTTTTTCAGGTTGGTTTTTATTTGTGCCCTGAAATTTTCACTTCATTTGTCGAAAATTGACATTTCCTTGGCTCAATTATTAGGTTTACTTCCGCGACTATTGTAAAGGCTTAATATATTGTTATAAGTGTTCCTTGAGGTTAAATGCAAACACCATTATGCGGTCAAGGTAAAACTCTATCTTCTGCCCTTGCAGACCTGCTAGTGACAAAGTCATGGCTCTTAAGAAGGTCTTCGAAGAGTCAGTGCAACCAATAGGTATTTTTTTCTATTGATAATGTCCACCCAGTCTAGAAAATGCTGTTTCATAGGCATCGTCCTCGTGTATTTCGATTTAAAAGAACCCTATATACCGTGCTAATGCCAGATGTTCGAGTATATCAGTCTGTTTGTGGAATGTACATATCATAATAACTTTATCTTTATTTTTTTTCTTTAAGTCTCTGTCTTTCAAGTCACCAATCGATTCGTAACTCCAGGCAATATGTGACTCCAACTTATGACGTGCAATGAAACTATAATTTCAGCACTTTAGCTCGGTACAACCCTTTGGTATTACTCTTATTTTGGTATTTTTCATTTATTTAATGAGGCACTCTATGCAATTTTGTTGTACTTATATTTTTATTTTAACATTACAATTATAATTTTAGCATGTTTCTTAAGATTTAAACAGTTTATCTGCGAATTGATTTGATGAATTTGGAACCACACTTGATGAGCAGTGGAAAGCTACTAACTAAAACGCCATACGAAGAAATTTACCCTGCGCGAAGCTTCAGTTAAAATTTCTTTGTCTTACATACTATGGGGCCAGTACTTGCTGACTTCATGTGCTTAGGCTTAGCAGCTTGCTTCGGTTGTCACTTGACACTTTCAAGAGCCATGAAGTACACAATTAGCTGGCTTCGGTGACGACCTTCGTTAAGTATGACTCTTTGACGAGTCTTAAAATCTTATCATTCAGGAAATAAAAATAATATAATATAGTATACAATAAAAATTAATTTATTTACGCAAGTCGTCAGTTAACACGGGGCAATGACACATTTTGTAAGAATAAATTACCAAACTCTTACAGACAATGTCTTATATTTTATAAATTATGGTTACGAAAATTTATATTAATAATGAGACAATGCGAGACATGGTACAAATGTGAGAAAATAACGTTACAAAGTCTACACCGGCAGTTACTCCCCAAACACATTTTATCACTTTTATTGTGATATTTTGTTTTTTTTTTATTTTACTTAAAAGGTATTGAAAGATAATAAAACACACTTTTATGTATCTGGTATTGGCATGGTATCTCTAGGAAACGGAACTACATAAATATTGCTTTTGTATAAAGTATGGTAGTCTAGATTATTTGAATTTTTTTTTTTGTGAGTACAGCAATTAAAAAATGCTTCATAAGATCGTACTACAATTAAAATATGTTACCTTTTTTGAAACCAAATCAGCATTACAACATCATTTTATAATGAGACCTTGATAATCTTGTACATAAAAGTCAACCACACACTTTACTGGATACCTTATATAAAATCTATAAGATGTTACTCTGTATCATAGATCCTGCGACACATGGAGATAAAAAAGATTGTGTAAATGTTTTTTACACAAAGTTTTTAAAGCAAACATAAATAATATACAAAACCTAGAGTTATTTATGACAAATAAGGATGTTTAAAAAAAAAATAAAAAGAAAAAAAATGTTGTAGTCTTTTAGTACTAAAAATAAAAATTGTTAAAAATCATTAAAATAATCATAGCTAGCATGTAAAATCAGAAGTCGCTTACATCTTTCGTTTTCGATGCTTAACTTTGTATGAGAAACCAAAACAATTTGCAATTTGGTACAAATAATATCACAAATATTAATAAGAGGACTCCAAGAACAGTGAAAATGATACGAAAAATTAATAAACTCCAAGGGCTTACTGTTTAGTCTTTTATTCAGTTGACAACGTTTCGACTGCACTTAAGGCAGTTCTTTTCAAGTCTCTGAGTTAAAATAGTTATAATGAAAATAAATATTACAACAGCTACCATAAACTACAAGTGTAAATAATTAAGTAGAATAAATGAACTTACAAATTTTTTAGAGCAACGTCCACTTAATATTAAATAATATCTATATCTGCTCTAATAAAACCGACTGGCTTTTAAGCTGTCTGAATATAATCTAATGTAGGACTAGGTACATGTAAGGCACATTTTAAAAAGATACACATGCAAACTCATATTTGAATTATTTTTTACATTCACCTGTATCTCAAAAAATAGGTGTCGTTTTTTCCTTGGTTGACCGTGCCATTAAATTATCTGATGAATCTTTTCACAAACAAAATTTAAAAAAAGTTTCTATTATTTTACAGGCTAACAACTATTCCATAGAATTTATTACTAAATACACAAAAGTTCGTTTGAAAAAAATTAAATTCCAATCTACGGGCAAGACCATGTGTGATAATGTGAATTTCTTACCTAAAGATTTTGTAGTGTTACCATACATAACAGACTGTGATAAAATTTTTAGACAAGGTTTTTATAAGTTCAATATAAAAGTAATTTTCAGATCTGTTTGTAAATTTAATTTTTCAAATAATTTAGGAAAAGATAGCGTTGACACCATCAACAAAGTGTGTTCCGTTTATGGTTTCAAGTGTAAAAATTGTGATGAACATTATGTGGGACAAATTAGTAGAACTGTTGATACTTGAACGAAAGAACATGTACGCGATTGTATAAACGAGAAAGATTCGTCTGTAGTGTATACATATATGAGAGATTATGGCCACACTTTCGACTTCGATTCAGTACAAGTACTCGACCAAGAAATTTGTTATTAGAGACGTTTAATATCAGAAATGGTATATATCACTAAGTTAAATACTGTAAATAAGATTACTGACACAAATAATTTAAGTACAGTACTTAAATATTATATCAAACATTGTTTAAAATAATTAAAAATACAATATAGAGTTTTATCGTGTGTTTGAATTCACGCCGTTTTGTACATGTATACAATCTTTCGATATTCATGTGTGTCGTTACTTACATGTACCTAGTCCTACATTAGATTATATTTAGACAGCTTAAAAGCCAGTCCGTTATATTAGAGCACATATAGATATTATTTAATATTAAGTGGACGTTGCTCTACATAATTTGTAAGTTCATTTATTCTATTTAAATGTTTACATTTATAGTTTATGGTAGCTGTTGTAATATTTATTTTCATTATAATTATTTTAACTCAGAGACTTGAAAAGGACTGCCTTAAGTGCAATCAAAGCGTTGTCAACTGTATAAAAGACTGAACTGTAAGCTCTTGGAGTTTATTAATTCTTCGTATCACAAATATTCTTATGTAAAGACTTTTAGATAGTTGATTGGCAGTTATACAAAAAACCTAAAAGTTTGCTCATTTTCTCCTTTTTAAGTAAAAATAATATTACTTGAAATATGCTAACCCTGATGGAGTATTCTTTTTTAACGCAGCATTCAACAATTTCAAATCCAATAATCTTTTATTTGACAGGTAACGACACATTTTTCTGTATAACTTTTTTAAAATCCTAAATATATTGTTTTATATCCTAGATCCTGCTTAAGAAGGAGATGCAAACAAACGTTTTTTGCAACATAGCTTATAGAAGCTCTTTTACATCATTCATGTTCAAAAAACAATTTAAAAAAAAAATAACTATGTTGCACTCTTTAAAGTAACATCAATTAATAATTGTTAAAAATCGTTAAAATGAGCTGTTTTCGAGCAAACTTCATAGTTGGAATTTTGGTACGAACAGTATTGCAAATTTTCTGTACTTAGGATTTGCGGTAAATTGAACGACAATCGTACAAAAAATATGGAAGGTCCTACATTGTGTCCTTTTTTAGTAAAAATAGTGTTACTTTAGTTATGATGATCCAGATTATGTTTCTTCTTCTTTTATTTTCTACACCATTAAAAAAATGAAATATGAAATTATAATTAAAATATGTCATGTTTTATAAAACAATATGCCTTACATGTACTACACCAAGGTTTTTACAAGCTGTCATTGTAAAGTTCTATTCAAGGGGTAACAATACATTTTGCTAAAGTACATTAACGAAATTCTTAAGATAATGTGCTGTATCTTGTAGTTTGCAAAACGAGGTAGAGCAAACTCATAATAATAATAAGAAAATGCATGACGTGTTAATAATGCACAAAATAACGTAACAAAGTCAACACCAGCAGTTTCTACTGAAACACAGCTTAGAATCCTTATTGTAACGTTTATCTTTTTTTCTCATTTCGTGTACTTCTAAATAACAACATGAATTTTGTTGCACAACAGACCTCATGAGAAACATTTAAAGAGCTACGTACAAAATATCTTAAGCTATCTAACACCATAATCTTTCCATACCACAAACAAATGGACATGTACGCTGTTCGTAGGCTACGATTTTTTTTCAGTGGATAAGGACGATACTGTTTTCGTAATTAATAAACTGTGTTGTAGGATTTTGTGAAATCATAAACTTTCGAAAAAATTATAAGCAGGATCGCTTCTTTTTGCTGGAGAAAAAACTACAGAAATGAGTTTTTTAATTTTGTATCTTTTTTCGTTACGCTTTTGTGATGTAAGTGATACCAACTTGAATTGTGCAACTAACTTTTAGAGTTGGGCTCTTACTAAGTAAGAAAAGTTGTGTTTTTTAGGCGTGTTTTAAAATGAATACGTTAACTATAGACGGCTATGAGTTTCTGATTAAAAATATATATATTTTGTGAAAAATCATTAAACAATGAATATAAATAAAGTGAAATATTTTATTGTTCTTGACCTAACTTTAATTTTAAATCGTTAAAAAATGATAAAATTGTATTCGTTAGTAAAAAAAAGTAGTTTATCTAATACGTTTTGTTTGAAAACTTTATTTTTATAAACAATGCTTTATTACATCTCTTATTATCACAATGTACATCTTTAAGTATTACAACAAAAAGTTAAAAATGGTCTTGATAATTTTTAATTTAAGATGTCATTACACATTTTACTGGATATTGTTAGAAAAATCCATAAGGTAATGATACTGCTCAATAAGAAGATATAACAAATTTTTTAATAAAATCACAAAAATTATAATATAATGAAAAGTGAAAAAAACGTCACGGATTCTCCAGCTGCGGTTTATCCTACAACATATCTTATAACCTCTATTACAACATTTATCTTTCTTTTTCATGCTGTGTTCTTTTAAATTATGAAGATTTTATTAACTATAGACTGAATAAGACTGTTACTAAAAGAACTAATGAAAAAAGGGAGAGAGACAACTACCACTACATTATTGTAGTACCATAAACGAATGGTCATACATTGTATCTATAGGCTACGATCTGATTCTTAGATGGATAAGAACGTCATGATTTTCGCAACTACTAATCTGCTTCGAAAGTCTTAAATAAGTTATAATATTCTGTGACAAGGATTTATCAGCCGATAAACAGCCACCCGGATCCCGTCACAAAAATTTTCTCGTACGTCACTTACCTAGTCCCTATACGATAGATTCCTCTCCTCCAGGAGGTCTGCCACAGCTGTCCGGCTCGGGAACGCTAAACACTCCTAAAAGGAAATTAATCAGAGGAAAAGAAGGCACTAATTACGAATAAACACAACCACGGACGTAAATTTCACAGCGTGCTCTTGTTATTTATTCGTCCTCTGCACATTTTCGAGTATTACACACGTTTTCTTTCTCTGTCTCTTCTCTACAAATATGAGCATTATTACACGTTGTCTTCAAGGTCAGTATGCCACTCAATGTATGCGTTCTGGTCGTCGTCACTGTTGAACTTCCCTTTGGCTTGGCTGTTAGAGAACGCATACACCTAGTTGCACCGTGTCATGCACACCTCGTAACGGCCACCGTCCTCGCGCGCGTCACTAACCTGAAAAATCTCGCTCACACTTACGCTTTTCTAACATTCACCTTCTTCTCGCATGTGCTCACACACTTGTTTGCTTGAATCACCAGGATACCTCTATCCCCGTACCTGACTCTAGTATATTATGCTCAGTACCTTAATAATATCCTCACCATCACGCTACGCTACCTGGGGCTCATCCTAGTCACGATGGTGGCTCGGTCACACGACTAGCTTCTGGTAATTTTCTTCTTGGCAGCTGTCCGCTCTTTTCGCTGGATACCCTCCTCCTCTATTTCTCTCTCTGTGCTGTTCTCTCCTATATCACCTGTCACTTAACCTGTAATTTCTGACTCTGATCTCTACGCTCTGTTCTCTCTGATGCCTTGTACCATACTGACTATGCTATGCAGTAAGTCTGCATAGGTAGACGTGGCCCTTTCTTTGCATCTTTAAACCTCCAACGCTCCTAAAAACTGGTAAGTCTTTGAAGGTTTCAAAAACTAAGTCCTCGACGCGAAGAACTGGCCCTCAGTTTGTTCTCGACGCGTCACGAGCTTATCCATCCATCTTCTCCCACTTACACATAAACTCACTCAACCATACCTCACACACATTCAACTTCTCTCGTTGCCTTCGGTCCTTCTCTCTCCTCTTGAATCGTAGTCCGCGGCACCAAGAACACACATTAAATAATGTGTTAAGAATATATGTATATAGTAAATAAGTATATTAGTATAGGACTCGGTAGCCGCTGATGATTTGCCCAAAATTATAGATATATAGTGACGTGATAGCTTTGGCTACCACGTCACACTTTATGAAGTATTACAATAGTAAATGCTAAATAATTTGCATTGCAATACGGAAAGAATTACAAGTTTTATGTACTCAAAACTAGCTGTAAGTTGAGCGACAAATAATACTAAAAGCAACGCTAGCTTCATATTTAGTTATATTTCACTTGATGTAAAGTATGGCAAATAAGAATTTTTTTTTCTATCAGTACAACAATTTAGAAATTTTATATGGAATTACACTATAAACGAGACATGTTTGATTTCACTCAACTAAGCACATCTCTAAGTGTAAGAATGAGTCCTTTTAAAAAAACTTGAAATTTTTTTGTTCATGAAGTTATCATACTTACATAATAAATTTTAAAAAATCATTGTGATACGTATTCTGTAGCCTGTATTCTGAAAAATGAGAAAATAATGAAATTTTCGATGAACACATTTATCTTATTTTGTATGCTGCGTACTTTCAAATAGTTAAAAAATATTATATAGCAAAGGTCTGGAGAACACAAAAACTTACAGAACTTTTCAAAAATAGAAGAAAAGTAGATGGCTATCATTACAATATTTTCATACGCCATAGGATTGAATATACAGTGTGTCTATGGTCTACGATTTTGTCCAACTAAAAAAATTACCGTTTTCGCAATTAATAAACAAATTTGCACGTCTTTCAGTTATAATATTTTTGAGGCTTTATAAGTAGATTTACTTCTTTTCATTAGAAGATAAATAAAAAAAAAGTCTTGAAATTAAAGACCTAATTATTTAAAGCTTTTCAAATAAAATATTAAACTTCTTGACGGTACAATAATTCAAAATTTTTAAATATTGTATACATTATAATGCTTAACTGTTGGAATGTAAAATAACTAACATCTTACGTTGTTATCTATAACTTTGCTTAAAAATACTAAATAATTTTCATTTCAGTTTCAAGAGTATTTTAAATGTTATCAATTTAAGACTTGCGATAACTTGAGTGACACTAAAACTAATGGCATCAAAGATCTTGTAGTATATTTTTTTTTATTCTAAAATTATATCACTATCATACATAGTATAATAATCTAGATTTTTTTGTTTTTTTTTTGCTAATACAGCAATTTATAATTGTTATGTGTGATCATAAGATAAGTTATTACGTTTCACTAAACTGACTACATCTCTAAGCATTGCAACAAGCAATAATACGATAGCATTAACAAACTTTTACTATGGGGTAACAACATATTTTAATAGAGTACTTTTGTAAAATCTACAAAATATTATCCTGTATCTTGTATTCTAAAAAATAAAGAGATCAAAGTTCTCGATAAAACTAATAGAACACGTGATATATGAAAATCTAACAAAATTGCTCACTGCATTTTTTACTAAAACGTAGCTTACAACCATCTACACAACACTTATCTAATTTTTCGCTGAGTTCTTTTAAAGTATTATAAGAATATTATTTAGCTAAGGACCAAATAAAACGAAAGTTAAGAGAATTATTTGAAAAGAGAAATGAAAATAACTGACTACGCCCATACCACAAACGGAGAGTCGTGTAGTACGTCTATAGGCTCCGATTAATTCCTAATAGATAAGGACGTCATCGTTTTGGCAAACAATAAACTGTTTTATAGTTTTTCGTAATCTTCCAATATTCCAGAAGTATTACAGAAAAGTTTGCTGTTTTGTGTTGAAGGAAAAATGATAAGAATCTGTTTGGTGATTTGAAACCTGTTTGTGTATCGCTTTTATAGTATTAAAAAGTCAATTATTAGTGCAACAAGCCTTATTGTACGGTTTCGACTCAAATAAGTAATAGAATCAGTGCTGCAGGCTGGTTTTTAAAACAATTACAGAACATGGAAAAGGCCATAAGTTTTAAATTGACGACAAAATAATTTTGAATAAACCATGATGCGAAAAATTTGTGAAAATCAGAATATATTGTACACTTTGATGTGACATTAATTGAGAATTGTTAAAAAATGTAAAAATAGCAACCGTTAGCAAAAACAATGTAAAATTACTCACAGCTCACGTTGTAGAAGCTTATCTTTGTTTAAGAAAATTAAAGAGTTTGATTTGATATTCAAAAAGTATGACAAATTTTCTTGATTTTAAACTAACGATACCTGTAAGTGTTATAATGAACATTTATTAGAAGGGTTAATAAAACAATATGAGATATTATTATATTTTACAAAGTAGTTTTAGAATAAGTAAACTATTCTGTATGCTATCTGCTGCAAGATAATAATAATTAAAACTTTTCGACATGAATAATAAAATTTCAAGATAAAAAACTGTAAGATACATCCAAACAAATTCTTAAACTGCAATTTTATCAGCATTAAAAGCACAAATGAAAGATATTTTTCTCGCAGATTTTTAGGAAAAGCCATTGCTTACTGTAAATACTGTAAAAATTTAGTAATAATTGTCTCACTTATTATTATAAACATTGTGTCGATTAAAAACTTTTAGTAATCAAAATTCTTATTAGTATAGTTTGTTTTTTCAGTCTAGGTGCAAGGTAATTAGAAACCAAATGACCCAAAATGTGTAAGAAATGATGGCTCTTGTTCGGAGGTTTTTTTTTAAGAAATGTTAAATCTGTATTGTATTGTTAGTTGTTTCCATGCAAAACAATTTGTTGAGGATGGATGCATTCTATCAACAATACAGTCTTATCCCGCTAACATAAAACTTTTACTGTATATTGTATGCTGCACAGGTCAAAAGTACTATAAGGTTGTTATTTAGCTTAAGCATTGATAAAACAGTTATTCTAAGTCTTAGTAAAAGAAAAAAATGCAATTAGTGCATTAATGCAATTAACGAACAACAAACTGTTTCCATACTACAAACGAATAGACGTATATAGATTTACATTTTTTGTGAGCAAATAAAGGTGTCAACAATTTTGCCACGCATAAACTATTTTCTTGGTATGGGTTAACTCAAAATCTGTCTAAAGCATTATGTGCCGGCTTTCTGATTTTCGTAAAAAAAAGAAAGAGGTTCGCTTGTAATTCCGGACTAATTCATATAACTTTTTTTACAGTCTCATTTATAATAATTAAACTTTACAGTGAAAAAAAGTTAATAATAGTACACTTAACAGTGAAAAAATTTAAAAATAATAAACTTAACAGTAAAAAAAGTTAATTGTTGGTTTAAGGCCTTCGATACTACTCGTAATAGTTTTTCCAGCAAGTTTTAAGAATGAACATACTAAACATACATGGCCAAAGCTTATGAATTTAACAATAACGACATTCTCTAAAGCAACTAAAAAGGAAAACAATTTTTGTAAATAAGTAACCGTATTAGAATTTTTGATGTATCATTAATTTTTATGAATTAAAAATTGTTAATTTGGTTAATGTGAGCAGAAAAATGTTAAGTTACCGAGATCTGATGTTTTAGACGCACACTTTCATTTAAGAATAATTAGTAACTTATACTTTAGTATAAAAATTATCACTATCCTCATCAATGTAAGACTTGCGGCAAAATAAATGACAATTAAAACTAAAGAAACTCTGCCATTTGAGCTCGTATTAAACAATTCAACTTTGAGCTGAAATATCTCGAGATTTTGCTCCACTTGGGGTATAAACAAGTACACTGTTGGATTCAGTAAATCAAAATCTATTAAATGAAACGTATTTCATTCCGTAGGTTTTTACAAGGCGACCTTAAGGATGCTCTAGAAGGATTGAAGGTAATGAAAACCCAAGAAATAGTCCTTTTTTGCAAAAATATTGATATCTTTATCTCTTGAATAAAAATTAAAATGAACGAACTACACAACTATTCATTTGTGGTGTTAACTTATTGTATGGCGTTTAACTATCTTTATTTTTATCTTTTAGTATTTCGTGGAATTATACTTTTACTATTGCTTTAGACTGTTGAATATTGTAAAAACCTAATAGTAAGAGCTACAATTTTTAAAGATGCGTGTCGATGAAATTTTCAGCTACCTTGTGGGTTAACTAAAAGATAAATTATGTAATAGACAGATTACAAGATCATTCATTTGTTGTATGGAAAGAATGTGATGTCAAGCTATTGCATTTCTTAATTACTCAACAAGTTTTTTTAATATGGTTTTGCTTATGCTGCAGCTAAATTGTCTTATTAGCATACTCTTGAACTGTATAGCATACAAAATAAAATAAACATGTTAGGTTAGTGAAATTAATCTATAATTGCTTCTTTGTATAGTGTGTTTTTAACCAGGAAGTTATTTTTTATCATCACAATTTATAATACAGGTTAACTTAAAATCTACTGAATTCAAGAATTAAAACTTGAAAGTATTTTGTCATTTGATTTTTTGGCTTTCCTGTATGTACACTAACAAGACAAAGTATGCTTATCAGAATTTTGAATACTAAAATTTTTAAATCGATACAAAGTTGATAATAAGTAAGACGTTTATCACTAGACTCATTTAATATTTCACGACGAATCTTTTTAGACATCATAAAAAAATGTTGGCAAAACGGAATACAAAAGCATCTTTCTGCGATTACTGTAACACGGTGTTTAATTATCTGAAAGCGTTTAAATACGTCCTTTGTTAGTAGATTACACGATTGTGTTATGGATATTACTGTAATCGCTATTCAAAATTCTGTTGAGTTAGATTTAACAATTTTTTTAAAAACATGTTAATTATTTTGACGCAAATATTATTTACATCAAAAATTTTGTATTACCTTAATTTTTCAGCAGGTAGGATGCAGGATAAACTTGTTTTGAGATCATCCGATTTAATGTAAGCGTGATATTTAATTTTTAAAGATATTTAAATGTAAATAATTATTATAAGACCTACGGGAATTATTATTACAATAAAATCCCACTTTGTTTGTACTATAATCTTTTAAAAGTTTCTGAATGCTGTATTTACACAAGAACAATTGAAATTTTGCTTATTCTACCTTATATAAAGTTTTTATCATTCTGACCTTTAAAAGTCACGAAATAGAGCTCTAGAAACCTCAAATTTAATTTGTCATTTGAATTGTTGCTGTTTTATCTTAAGAAACTGTGTAATAGTTTTTATGCTGATATGCGCATAACTTAGCAATTTAAAACGAAGGTATGCGTGTAAAATGTGAGAAAATAATGACTTGATATATTTTAGCTACACAAGAACTATTTCAAACTTTAATTTAAAAATTCTATAAATTTTTGGTTGAACTTCTCACGTAGTGTATTTATTTTTAGGCTTTATTGTAAATAAGTCTATATAGCCTTGTGACAGTAAGAAAAATTTAACATTCTTATCGTTACATATTGCAGTATTAATTCACATGTTGCATTATAAGTTACATTTTTGCATTGTTAGATGCAGTTAATAATTCGTTGGTACGGTGATGATTTCACATAGACCTCTTTGAGGGCAAAAATTCTATGTTATAGGCCATTTAGCTGCAAGAAGGTCACCCATCCCCTTCACGAGAAGCATTGTGTAGTGAAAAAGCACATGTATAAGTTTACAGAGGTATTTGCTCGAAAGAGTCGTACTACACTGGGAAATCAAACTGCGGTCTCCTGAAGTCTGACCCGCAAGCCAGCTGACCGAGCCACTACGTGCTCAATACATATATTTATATATCTTCCTATATTATGTAGTCGTAAGAGTTAGAGCGAGGTTTTGCTTCCCCCGCCCCCCCTCCAAATAAGGTAATTATTCTTTCATTTTCTTGCACTTTTCGAGTAATCCTACTTTTTTGCTAGCTCCGCCCTGCTTCCCCCAGCTCCCCTCCCCACTTATCCCAGTTTCCCTATTTATAATGTAAATATATTCGATAAGCCTTATATATTGACTGTTACAAGTGGTCAAATCTTCACAAACAATTTTATTTGACCATAAAAAAAATTTTTGTTACAATTATCTCATTTACGATGTTTATTTTGATTACATACTATTAAATATCTTTATAGGTGCTCTGCTCTTACATAACCTTTTCCACAATTTTGACAAATATTTTTTTGAACGTTTATTTCATGACTTTTCAAATGTTTCTGTTAGCGGTAATTTCTTTTAAAACTTTTTTCGCATTCAATACACTTAAAATTTTTTTAATGTTGTGGCATTCCTTTGTGTGACGGAAATAGTTTTTCTTGTCTAATATTATAATCCTACTCAGATCACATACAAAAAATTTTTTTTTGTGAATTTTTTCGGGCGATGATAGACACTCTTGATTTGAAAATTTTGAGTTACATTTGTCACACTGATAAAATTTTGCATCAATGATGGTGTATCTGAAAACATATTACAAAAAACGGATTGTTTATGATTACATAAATCTGGGTACTAGACGGTACTGAAATTTGCTTTTTTGATGAAAGATAAAATTTGCAAGAAAGTATAAAAATAGTAATGAACTATAGAATAGTTTTTTTGTTACTCTAAAATTTCATTCCAAACAATATTTTTAATTTCAAATTTGTTTTCTGATTCAATTTGGATAAAAAATTTTTTTGGGTTTCTACATCTAGGCAATGCAACATACAATTGCCTATGAGAAAATAATAGTTCTCTAAGGTATACTCCTAAGGCATCAAAACTTTGACCTTGAGATTTATTGATAGTCATAGAAAAAGCTAAGGTAAATGGTAATTGTTTTCTGTACAATATAAATAGTAGTGAAGAAGAATTGTTTGTTTGTAGTGTTATTCTTGAAAAAAATACTTTATTTCCTTTTTTTTTCACCTGTGATTATTTCTGCTTCGATGTTGTATTTAAATAATTTTGTAATTCGTTATCTTGTACCATTGTCAAGTCCGTCAGATATGTAAGTTTCGTATCAACATAACAATAGCGTTAATTTTCAAATTTAATTTATGTGGAGAAAGACCTTCTTTAATACTATTTAAATATTCTGTAGGGATATTAATATAAACATTATCGTATGATTCATCTTCTCCTTTGTGAGTTGCTTTTTCATTACTATAGTACGTTACTAATGTTTCTACCATATTATTGAATGACGACCACTTGAAAAATTCGACGTTGATCATGACTGAGTTGTGAAAACATTTCATGGAATTTATGTTTACAAAATATTCTTACATCATTGTCAGTATCGATATTTTTTTTTATTGTTTCTGTTGGTTCTGGTAAAATGAAATCTTTACAAGACATATTTTCAGAATTAAAAATTTCGTTTAAATGTAAAAGAGCTTCATTTGGATCATCTTTACAATCTTCAATGAGAAATTTTTTGTATTCGTTCCAAATAATATTACCAAAAAAATTTTTAGACATAATAAACCATGCCAAAAATTTTCGTAGTTGAAAAGGCAGCACAACGTTACATGCTTCTTCAAAAATTATATCGTTTTGAAAATCGTGTTCTTCTTATCCCATAGAAATAGCTGTTATTAGTCATGGAAAATAAAAAGTGATTGTTAAAAATTCATGTAATTAATTATGATCAATGTACATTTTCCACATATATTAGTTTTAAGTAACAATTAATATAATTCGTGTTTTTTTCTATACTTCGTAAATCTAATTTGCAATTACGGGAGTTAGTGCGCAGAGCGCGCAGGGGGCATATATTGTTATAAGAGCTTAGAAGTATCTATTGGCACATGCAGGATAGACAGTTCATTCAAAAAAGGGAGCCACTAGAAGAAATAATAAAGCTCACCAACAAAAAGTCAAGGAGCACATCTGTCTGTCTATATAAACTTGACCACTTTTATTTGAAATTAGCAGCTTGTTTTTTATATATCCTTAAAAGCAGACAAGTCATCATTCCCCAGCGTAGAAATTTAATTCCCAAGTATTTTCGAAAAAATGCTATAGTCTTCCGAATTCTGTTAAATATAATGCAATATTTTTAAGGCCTTAAAAAATATCAATACATACCTTATTTTGAAAAAATTACATTTATAACACAATAAAAGGGGGGGTTGACGTGCAGAGCGCGCAGGGGGGCTGAGCCCCACTAGTATAGATATATACGTATATTACTTTATAAGGCCGTCTACTAGCCATCTTACGGCTTAGTAATGTAAGCCATTTTTTGTCATACTGTATGAAAAAGTTTATTCAATTTCAGTTTCAATAGGTTGATATAGGTTGACGTAGAAAAAATGAATCGTTCGGTGAATCATACATTCCTTAAGCATTGATCCTAACGTGGGTGAGCTTCTTTCATAATTGGTCAATCAGGTGGTCGGTCATTTTGATTTTTTTAGCATGGATGTCTGTGTACATAGTGAATATAGATATACTTTCTAAAGGACTGACCGATCGATCACAAAAACCAGTGGACAGTAGGTGCTTGGGTACCCAAGTATGAAGTTAAACTTCTATAAAATTATATGACTAACAATATCATTTTGAGTATAAAGATACCTTCCATTGAACAATATTGTGTACGAAGGTGGTACAATTATCGTAGGAATAAGTGTACCTACGTTGATTGGGTGTGATTTTAACTAATATGTAAAGAGTTAACGATTGTTAACAATGTATTACAGCACAACACAATACATATAACATATAGGCTTGCTAGTAGAAGACTGTGCACTTTCATCGAGTCTTTTGCTAATTTTATAACAACATGCTACTGCCTACGCTGATTACATCTGTAACGTCACGCTCACATCTATTACGTACAATCTCACACTTATTTCTCGTCAATATTTAATACCTAAAAAATAATTCTACATAGAAAATTAAGAAAAGCCATCATGTAGTATAGTTTTTTTTAATAGAGTAGTATTACATGTCAGTGAATGTTCTTTCAGGATGTTCATCTGACATAAATATTTTTGACAGATATTATTCAAATGTCAATTGTATATTGAAAGACCATAAAAATTATCCACGAAAATTGCAGCTCGTTTGACTTTACTATTATTTTATANTTTAATAGAGTAGTATTACATGTCAGTGAATGTTCTTTCAGGATGTTCATCTGACATAAATATTTTTGACAGATATTATTCAAATGTCAATTGTATATTGAAAGACCATAAAAATTATCCACGAAAATTGCAGCTCGTTTGACTTTACTATTATTTTATATATGATACATTAAAAAAAAAATAGATATTTAACACGTAACCATACAAAAAAATGACATCAAATGGCATTTGTATGATTTTTAGGAATCTCACAATTTTTGGGTACAAAAGATTACTTTTAGAAAAACCTATCAAATTTTTAAATAGACCCACAAGTTAAATTTTAAATAAATTTAAAAAACGGAATAAGGTGTGCGTGAAAGCATGTACATGAGTACATCCAATAAAAAAAATAATTGCTAACTTTACTGTTCACATTCGCGTTCCTATTGTTTCTCTGAACTTTCCCCCACAAAGTAAGCTAAAAACGTCCTTAAGTCGAAAAATAACTTTTATCACGGATGAAAAAAATGTTAAAGAATAAAACACAACAAAAATTAATTATTGTTTTTGTACAGCACAAAAAAATTTTCTTAATTTTTGAAAATTTTGAAAAAAGTGAAAAATTGCATAAATTTTTATTTATTTTTTGCAAAGTAACAAATTGATAATAAGTTAATAAATATTCATTAATTTAGAGGAAAGCTGCTCTGTTAAAATATAGTAATTTCTGAGTTAAAAAAAAAATAATTTAACTAAATAAATAAGTTTCTTGAATAATTTATGTACCAACATAATTTATAAACAAAGCTTATTTATTAACAAACTAAAAATAAAAATTTACATTATAAATTAGTTATGAACCACATTGTAACTAGAAGTAATCGAATTTCCTATGTCGGGACAGCTCATAGTAAAGTGGGTAAGGGCCTGTGAATATCTATATTTTT
>NW_019384242.1:1330966-1341015 GCF_000648655.2 Copidosoma floridanum | reverse complement strand
TATCACGTCACTTTTTTTTAATGTAATTAAATAAATTAATGTACATTAAGTTAAAAGTTCTATTAAAAATAAATTACAAGCTGTAAGATAAGATGAAGTTATTGATATCCCACTGCTGGGCCCGCTCATAGCAGAGTAGGTAAATGCCGTGGCTAGTTAGTAAGATGTCGGGGGTTCGAAACTCTTCGGAATTTTTTTCTTTTTTTTTTTTAATTGGTTAGAAAAAAAAAATTCATAAAATTAAAAATGGGTGGCATGGTGATGTGATGTGGCATTATGTGGTGTACAGGAAACTGGAAGTACGTCACGAGGGGTGGGGCGAAATTAGAGAAGATAAAAACCGTGTACCAATATACTTATTATAGATGCGAACTGACTTGACGCAATGACAAAGGCAGATAGGAGAAGTAACTGAAAAGACTATGCACTCGTGCAGTAGGCCGTTAAAATTAAGTTCGTACTACGCGGACGTAAACAACGAACTTTGCTGTCGAAAATAATGATATATATACATATATATTATTTAGATGGGGCTGTTCATATCCTCCTTTTCAGCCTGCCTCACAAAAATTTGACCCTTTCCCCCCTCTCATCAGCCCTGAAAACAACACAGAAATTTTTTCATTTTAATGAGAAATGAGCCTAGTAAAGCCCCTCTGTGTTATAGTTGAACCCCTCGGCCTCCCCTTACATTTTTTTCTACTCCCCTACCCCATCAGCCATCGCTCAGTTTTCCCTTAAAACAAGAAAAAATTGTTTTTATTTCAATATGAAATCAACTCAATAAAATCTCTGATTACCCTTCGTTATCGCCCCCTCGCCACCACTGGATTTGGTTTTACGACTGCTCCCCCCTCCCTTATTTTCCGTCCACAATTTCCTGGCCTCCTTTCTTAGCCCCCTCTCATAAAAAGTTAAAATAGTCTTTATTTCCATGTCAGATTTATTAAATACAATCTGGGTAAATGGTTTCACGTAATAATTATCCAATTCGGTATTTTTTTTATCAATTTTTTTCACACCAGGCATGAGGCAAATAGTCCGGTGTATTGATCTTTTTTTGTTGTTATTATGTTAATTTGTGCACGACATGATATACGTTGGCGTAATTATTTAATTTTATATTAGGGTGAGATAATAACAATGGTGGAGATCATCTCCAATTAGTCTTTTTGTGGAACCATGAAAATGTGCACTACACGGAAAATGGCATTCATAATATAAGATATTATTCGAAAGTACTCCATGAAAAAATTTTGCGACATAAAAAAGGTATTAAATTTTTTGCATTTTGCAGGTGAAATATAATGAAACTATTTTATATTAAAAAAATTTTTTAGTTTTTGAAAAAATTTTCACGTTATGTTCTGTGTTCCACATATATTAGTTTTAAGTAACAATTAATATAATTCGTGTTTTTTTCTATACTTCGTAAATCTAATTTGCAATTACGGGAGTTAGTGCGCAGAGCGCGCAGGGGGCATATATTGTTATAAGAGCTTAGAAGTATCTATTGGCACATGCAGGATAGACAGTTCATTCAAAAAAGGGAGCCACTAGAAGAAATAATAAAGCTCACCAACAAAAAGTCAAGGAGCACATCTGTCTGTCTATATAAACTTGACCACTTTTATTTGAAATTAGCAGCTTGTTTTTTATATATCCTTAAAAGCAGACAAGTCATCATTCCCCNTTTTTATATTTCTGTGTTAAAAGAATCCAATTAAAAATATATTATTAAAATGTAGTCCCCTGTACGCCGAAGGTTCCTCTTACATTTTTAATAATAACCTGCAGTTTATCTTCTGCTCTGATAATAAATTGAGGTTCTCAGAAGGGTGTTGCAAGATGATCGAAATTATCATACTAGGTTTGGAAACAAGTCACTTAGTTTTTCTTACTAGATCTCGTTAAAATTGTACTGCTGAGACTCGGACAACGCTTCACTTCGAATACCCACACGCATTACGTCCTACCGCAGTGGATAGTCGACCTCTCGCTGACTCCCGAGACTCAGACAACGCTTCGCTTCGGATACACCCGCGTATTACGCCCTACCGCAGTGGACAGTCGACCTCTCGCCGACTCCCGAGACTCAGACAACGCTTCGATTCGAATACACACGCGTATTATGCCCTACCGCAGCGGAAAGTCGACCTCTCGCCGACTCCAGAGACTCGGACAACGCTTCGCGTTCGATACACACACACACACTTTCACACGCAGTGTTACAGTTTCCCGCCATCTCGAATGCCCTGACTTATCCACGATTCAAGTGATCACGCCCACCAAGCTCTCTTGCCCGACCCAAACGTCTTCCTCTCGAACCAACGAATTCTCGCTCTCTCACTCTTTTAGCAACCTCGACCCCCCCGTTTACGCTTTTTATTTTTTTTTCACTAGCCCAACGAAATCCCTAGTATCTTCAATCACACACACTCATCCATACGTCCACTTTTTACCCTTACCCTCGAAACATCCTACACTCACACAACGTCACCTCGGCGCCACATACTATGTCCCTCTCCCTCGCTTTCCCACTAGTCTCTAACCTCACTACGCACTACGCAAAATACCTCTAGACCACCATTTCCAGGAAGTTGTCAGCGTCGTATATTTGCGATGTTGCCCACTGCCATTCTGCTCCTCGTGATTGCGTAGTCTTTAGCCAGGCTGCAGATGATTCCTCCCGTAGATCGCCAAGAGCTGGTGACGGATATAGGTTGGACGACGTCTTGATGGCGCACACGCTCTACATCCTTCCCTTTCGAAGGCCCGTCAAGGAGTCCCCTCAGTCTCGCTGCTCGCGTCCTACTGCTTCGAAATCTCTTCTATCTCTCTCTTTCCCCCCCTTCTCTCATACGACCTAGCTTGCGCGTGTCTCGCTCTTCCCCTTAACTACATGTCTATACACAACTTCCTATATTCCCGGCGCATTACAATTTTACAGAAGACCCAGAAAACAAAATACAATCGATAATTACAATAATCGCTACGGTTCGTCAACCCATTTATTTTCCCACAAACCTACCGATTCACACTAAAATGTACACGTATATATATCTCTGCGCACACAGTACTAACATAACATCACTTATAGTCCTTTAAAAATGCACCTTTCTTCTTATTATTCCCGCTTTTTCCGCTCGCGCTTCTCTTTTCTCGTCTCACTGGCTATATGTCTCCGTCGTCCTCTCCTTTTTCCTCGCATGAAACATAATGAAACACAAACATACGTACACAGGGCATTAAAATAAGCCTAAAACCTCAAATTTTACATCGAGTCGAGTTTTGGTGTTTTTCGGACTAATATGAAAAATGACCCCGTCATATACTCGAGCAAAAATTATTGCGCTTTGAACATGGAGATTTAAGATGGCAATTTTCGGTACCTTTTTTTTTTTTTTTTACTTCTGAAAAGGGAAAATGCAGCGCAAGCTCATCGCAAATTGTATTGTGTTAATAGTTATGAGTGTATAAATAAACGCCAGTGTCAGAATGGGCTCGCTCGTTTTGGTTTTAAAAATCTTTGATGTTAAAAATGAACCTCTCCCTGATTATTAAAGTTGCTAAAATTCTTAAAAAATCGAGATAGACCGGCATATTTCATCTCGAGAAATTTCAGGCAACAACGCATGGTACGTTTTATTTCATTTTTGATTTAATGAGCAGTCTTATAAAGTTTATATGATTGTTTAAATCATATGACACCTGTAGTCCTGCGAAGCTGGTATCATATATTAACTTCTATCGTTTCACTGGCAAACTTTCTTCTGTCTTTCCTTTATAAGATATTTTAGTTGGTCGTCCTGTATTTCATTTAACAGTCTCTTTATTAGTTTAAGAACTCTGTTCTACTTCTTTGTCAAACTTCAGAAACCAGCTGTCGTTGTTAATTTTTTCTCTGACTGATTTCCTATTCACTATATTATTTTTCAGATACCTTTGTACACTAGTGTTTCGTTGAATGTTACATCTTCGCTTTTATAAAATTTGCTGTCTTCTGGCTTCATCAAGATAAATTCTGTGACCTTATTCCTATCAAAACAATTTGTTGAGCTAATAAACTGAATTTTGGACCCATATTCCTTTGTATTTTCATAAAACTCAAGCAGCGTTTTAGATTTTTATGTCATGTAAATTTTACCAACGGTATTTCCATTTCACTTTACCTTTAAGGTGTTTGGTTGTATCCATAAACTGCTGCGCTTAGAGCTAAGTCTTACATGTTCCTCGGGGAAATTGGAATCGACTTTTTAAACTTTCATTTTCTTAACAATCGTAAGATTAAAGCGTTTAGCCGTCCCATTGTGCTCTGGTATGCCAGAAGTTGCTAGCTACAGTTCAGCCCCCAGTCCACGTAACACTTGTTAGGTGTGTCTATCTGTGAACTCTGTGCCCTTGGTCAGACCTGAGGAAGCAAACCTTGGCGTTATAGCCTCAGATATTTCTGGTGCCTATGAAAAAATCTCCCAAGCTGATTCCCGTGTTGCTTTTTGCTTTCATTGGATATGCCATAGATATTCTGGAGTAATCGCTTACAAATACAGACACATATCTGTAGCGCTTGGGATGTGAAGTCGGGCTTATTGGACCCATGCTATCCGAATGGATAATCTGAAGAGGAGAGTTAGATCTCACACTCACTGTCTTAGACGGAAGTTTGTTGAATTTTACCATTGAGCATACTTTACAATTAGATACACTGTCATCAAGTATAAAATTCTTTGAATCTTCGCTATTTGGAAATTTCTTCAGAAATGCTTCAAGATAAGTAAGAAAAGCATGTCCATATCTGACGTGCCATACTATAGTTTTGTTGATAGGGTCTGTTTTTCTAAGAGTTTTATAACTGTTATTTATAGGTGCATTTTTTACACATATTTTATCAGGATTTAGTAGCTTACAGTTATTACTTGAGTTTTCAAAGCAAGAGTCTTTGGAGTTTAAGTTATTTTAATTTTTAGTACCTTTCTCTAGCTCGACATTTTTACCAGTGTTGTTGTCCTGTTTGTCGTTTTTTGTTACAGTTTCACGACGTATATTATACCGAGGTTCACCCGAGCCATTCGTTACTAAATACGCAAATTTTCTGTCAACTTTATTTTTGTTCCGAACTATTAACTCAACAAGCCAATATGGCTGTTGATATACCCTCGTGATAAATGATTTGTTCGTAGTCTGATTAAATATGTCAATTCTATTAGATGTATGACTCTTATGCTTGTAGGTTAGTTAGAAATTTAAAACGTTCAATAGGTATACAAGCAAATATTGATACATTTTGATCATCGTATCAAGAGGCGCATATGTATAGATGGCAACACATTTTATATTAGTACTCTTAATATCATCCATACGTGCCATTTCTTAATATTAATATACTAAAGATTTATAACACTATTCCACAAAATTTCTTTTTCAAGAAATTTTCTCAAGAAATAAGTAAGAATAAAAAAAATATCCTTCCCAGGCATGGATCGAACACGCAATCTCCTATTAATTAGATAGTTGCTCTACCACTTGAGCTTCCGAAGAACCGCATACTTAATCGTACCGTAGATTTAGACAATTTTTCATTTTTAATTTTTAAGCTGTCTTTTACCTAAGCTTGATATACTAGGTGCATGACTCTAACACTTGTATGGATCATATGAAGTATGCTCATATATGATTTTATAAAAAGTGCTGCCATCTATACGTTTGCGCCTCTTGAAACCATGATGAAAATGTTTTAATATTTGTTTGTATACCTATAAGACGTATTCAATTTCTATATTAATTTTATCATTATCAAGATATATGGCTAAGCCTAGATCCACAAACTTTCTCAAAAAGAGTAAATTTTCTGACAGAGATTAAGAGAAAATAATGTTATTAAATGTCAAACATTTATACTAAAATGTACACGTATATATATCTCTGCGCACACAGTACTAACATAACATCACTTATAGTCCTTTAAAATGCACCTNATTATTATTATTTTCAGTAACGATCGTGCTTTTTTTCTCCGTTTCTAAGTCTACCAAACAGTTGTTGTTTGCCCACTGAATTTTACCTGTGTTATTTTAATGTAAGCTTTTAAATACTAACTGAGAATTCACTAAACAGTTAGTTGCTTTTAAGTCGGCAATAAACTCAATTTGGTTGTAGTTGTCAGTTTTTGGACTATCTGCATAATTTAAAAGTGTGAAGAGGCAACATCGTTTTGCCAAGAAACAGTCTTACCTTTCCTATTAAATTGAATGTCTTTGTTTTTCTTTTCATTGTAGTTTCCACCTTGTTTATAAGTCTTATTTTCATTTTTGTTTATTGTTCTTTTTCTGTCTTTCATTTGTATCATTTTCATTACTGCCATGCTTCTTTTTTTCAATTGTATTTGTAAAAATCTTTGATCCATTACTATTTTTACTTTTCCATCTTTTAAAACTCGTATATGTATTTTTCTCCTCACCTGATAAGGCAACCCTGCAATGCTTTTTATGTTCCATGAATTCCATGACGCTGGAATCTCCCACAGACGTAGCATTTTGAGTAGCCTGCCTCTGCCTATGTCATTACACCTATAACTCCAGATGTTGTCGTGGGCTGAATTATCCTGATATGCTTGCAGCGCTGTTGCAGGGGTAGTTCTACATCACTGTCGTCTGGATTCAGTCTTGAAAAAGAAAGATTTTAAGAAGTCATATGTCATCCTTTTTCTTGAGCGTCTTCAATCGTGGTGCCAAGGCTTTGAATCTTTGATACATTGTAAACAACTGCATTATAAAATGCATTACGTATCTCTTCCTTAGACAGGAATTGTTTTTCTCGTAAACTGTTTAGCTTAGAGCTCTTGAAATTTGTCAACAAAGTCTGTTGCTGTCATTTTGTTAGGGAAATATAGAAAATTATATATTTTACGCCTGATTTTATATGATGACTAATTTATTTTATTTCTTTTGATTTCCTTTAACTTATCTAGCAGTTTTTTAGGGTTGGAAAAATGAGCCATCTTTAAATGACAAGAATGATGAAGGTAATACTTGACTGTATAATCCAATACATATAGCAGTTTTTTCAATATCCAATTCCGAAAAGAGTTTATCTAGACGTTAGTATATTTTAGTTTTAGAAGTTAATTTTCAGTCGTAATGAGAGGGTGAGGTCTTATTCAATAATTTAAGTTGAAACCTTTTACTTCGATCAAGGTCAGTAGTTTTGTCATGCAGTGTAGAGTCAAACCTCTTTTCCAAAGAGGGGTCATTTCTATGATATACGATCTCGTTTTAACAAAAAAAAGGCTATAGAATTAAGGGCATTTGTTTTAGAATTTTATTTGCCTACCTCTTGTGCAGCGATAAAAGCTTCTAGTTGTTCAGACAAGTTGGAAATTGCTACCACTGCTTTCTTCCAACTCCTTATCTGGTTTGAGTTGTCAGTTGCAGTCTGCACTGCCCTTAAATTTTTATTTCTCTGCCTCTTCTCCAGCCAGGCTATACGGCACTGCTGACTTGCCCTTTCCTCCGTGGTGGCACTTTCTCTAGCTTAAGATTCACTCTTATTAACTGTCTGTCTAGTCGTTTTTAATAGCTTGCGTTTAAGTGACAAGTCTATATTTTCCCCTGTGAAATTTAAAAACAATTTTTTAGTCTTTTATGATCTTTAATTTTACTGGAATAGCTGAGCTCGCTGATTTTTCTTTTCAAATTCTGTCGTCAAATTTACCGAAATGTATTTCGCCAGTGATCTCATCGTCTGTCGATCCATCAGTCAAGAATTCAGTCTTTTTTAATTCCGTTGTCTAAGATCAATCTTTCTATGAATATCTGGGCGAGAAATCAAACACGTAAAAAACTTTCAGGATTTTCAAACTTTGGTTATTTTTTGTAGACAGGAATATTAATTTAACCACCATACTTTTTATTTACACGTGAAGTTTTGTCGAACTCTTGTGGTTCAAAGTTACTATTAGAGATGACTGCAATCAATTCTTTCTTATTTACGTATATAACTCATCCGTTATCTATTTTCCTGCATAAGTTTCTGATGGTATCGTATTCGCAAATATCAACACCAAATTGAGACAGCCGCACGTACCCGTCGATCATATCCTCATCTAAAATAAAGTCGTTGATACATTGCGACCAAGAAAACAAGAAAACATACGATTGCGCGCAAAGAACGAGGTATTATTGTCTGCGCACACTATGCGTAAAATAAACGTGCATAAATAATAGACAGGTCGAGACGCTCTCGTGCATATCGAGACCGCAGGACACATGATGTCTGATGCACTGGAAACATGTGAGGGGAGGAATGGACCTTAATTGCTTATGCATGCGCACACATGTGGATACAACACATATGCGCGCTCACTGCTCCCTCAGTAACAATGTTTTTGTGAAAGAGAGATAGAGAGAGAGCCGATCGTCAGGCGCTTAGGCCAGACAAGGCGTTCCTAGCCCCAACCTAATGCCCTCCCTCTGCCGCTCACGACAGCATGTACGACTTGACATCTTTCCTCCCTGGGTAAGAATGAAAGACGACACATGTACGAAACAAAATATGTCTGCCACCATTTGCTGAATTAAAAATGGATTGTCTTACATATAAGCAAGAGTTTGTTATTAAACTAGTGAGGAATTGGAAGTAATTGATATTTAGCACAATGAAAAAAAAAAAATCTTAACACAAAATAAAATTATCTTTTCATAATCATGTTCACTGATATGTCTTTCACATAGTGTATAGTATTTATACTGTTGCCACAATGGTCCAGTATTGTGATTAGGACATTCGGATAACGCTCATTGACAATGAAATTGCTTATTAAAACTGCACACACGCGTGCACACATGTAGAAAGTTGTGTTTGGTCAATCTATCCTTCAATTAGTGATTTTGCGTTTTTTAAACAATTTTTAAAATTATTTTCGTGTGAAAAACGGAAAATGCATCCTACTTATTTTTAATAATTTAACAAATATACTATAATTTTTCTCTAAATTTTGCATCTAAATATTATGAAGAAATATCAAAAACCCTGAAATTAAATGATATGTCGACTTATAACTCAACACTTCTGTGTTTGTGTGCCACGATGTTCTTTTTCCCTTTAGTATACCTGTAAAAATCGTTATTTTTGGTATATTTTGATTTCTTTGTAAAATATGGCGTATTTTCTAATATTTGGTGGTTATGTGCAAGCATAACCATGAAAAACCATTTCTGCATTATCGTTATTTTCTACTCTACGTAATATAATTTTTCTTATGGTTTTCCTCTTTATATTGTGAAGGTACATCAAAAACATCTTAAAATAAGGTCATGTTTTTACATGAGTCAAAGCCTATTTTTTTTTGCACAACGATAATTTTATTTTTCTTGAGGAAACTCGTGAAATTCGTTTTTTTTTCTCGACTTTGCTACCTTTAAAAACTATGGCGTATTTTTGATATTCAAAGGTTACGTCATATTCTAAAAACCCACTCAATTAACATTGGCTATTTGCATCGACCTGCCATACATGCAAAAATTATCTGTCTATTAACTTTATGAATATAATAATTATACACAAGGGTATATAGTATCAAGATGAAGTACTATATTTTATATACGTACGCGTAGGAAAACATGTACACACTTGCACAGTAGAAGTAGAGAGTACACACACAGACTCATTATCCATGCACACCTTTAAAGTTCCATCCATAATTCTACTCTGTACACAAGTTACATACACATACACAAGTGCGCATGTTTGCGTGCACACTGCACACAGTAATACTCTGTGACATGGCAATAGGGGTATACATAACACCACATGCTGGCTATATATATGTAGACAAATCCGAAGGCGAACAATGAGTCTCGAGTGCCAGCGAGTTGCATTATATATATCTTCCTATATTATATAGTTAACTCTGTGGGGCATTCCACACAAAACCCCCACTGCCCCCCATTTGCCCCCCAAAAAATACGGTAAAAATCCGTTATTTTCTTGCTTATTTTGACATATTGTAGTTTTTCTCAAAACCCCCCACAGCCCCCCACCGACCCCCCACA
>NW_019384242.1:1263896-1328229 GCF_000648655.2 Copidosoma floridanum | reverse complement strand
TTCTGAGCTATTGTTAGTTGAAAATTATTTTTTGTTTTTATTTATTACATCAACGCATTTGTATCTAAAAATTTGTAGTTCGTTTTTATCTATACCTTTTGATGCTATTTCTGCGTTTACAGAAAGTTCGATGAAATCTTTTCAGTTTTTAATGTTAGGACAGTACTTTAAACCTTTATTCAAAATGTTTATTTCATTTTGTGTGAACGTAACTTCGGATAAGTTCTTGACTCTCGGATAAAAAGAAAAAGAAAAATCAAACTTTGTACTGGATTCCGCGGTGGCCGATGTCGTAGTCTGTTGTTGTTTATTAACCTTCGTATGTGTGGTAAGTGGTGAGTTATTTACTTTTTGTTGTATTTTTTCTTCTTCTTCTGTATGAGCCTATCATGTTTCTTAATATGTGTTTGGCGGTGTGTGTGTAAAATTTCTTGAACATAATTTCTCGTCTCTTTGTCTAAAATATCAAATTCTACGTTATGGCAGCGTCTAAGTAGTTATATATATATTTAGTACGTACGTACGTTTCTACCATTTGGGTCCCCAACCCAGGGGTGCCTAAAAAAGTTCTTACTTCAAAAGAATCTGCGTGTGGTTGCGTACGCACGAACAGTTGTGGACGCGTAAAGAAAGAAAGAGAAAGTAGGAGCGGAAGAGAGCGTAAGAGGAAGTGGCTTTACGCGCGCGACTATCTGCCCCTCTTTTTCTATTCCTGCTACACTGTTTTTCCTTGAGCGCTATTCTGACGTACGGATGTACGTTCAGTAAAATAAGTTCTTAACTAAGCGTGCGCAATAAAGCTCTCACTTTAAAGGAAAAATGACTCACGATTGACTTAGCATGCTACGTCTCTTGCAGAATGGTCATTTCTTTTCTGCTGTCGTCAGTCCTGCTGTCACCTCTCTAGGTATCTTATCTCCCCTCCCTCCTTCGTCACCCGTTTCGATGGTAATTCCACTTGTGACTCCAGGCTGCCCTCTGCCTTTTTTTCCAATTTTGGCGAGGCTACCTCACCATCCCCAGCTGACACCTCAACTTTGACCTTGGGGTAAGAAGGCACGATCTTATCAGCCTCACTCATGGCTATGTATTTAAAAAAATAATATAAAAAACAAAGACATTTTATTCCCAGTTGACACGAAGAGAAAAAAAGAGTAAGACCACACTTACGAGATCCCCAGCACGAGATCCCTTGTCATAAAAAAGTTCCACACAGTGCACGCGTGCTGGGTCCATAACCTTTTGGCATAAATACTTTGACTGCGCGAAACTCTTGGGAATTGGGATATTGCAAGGATGTGAATGATAATTATTAAACATCACGGTACATATTATGTAGAATATAACATGCATTTATTAAAGTCAGCTGGTGCTTTTTAAGGCAAATAAATAAGCACACGTTAGTGTCGCTGTATTGGCTTAGTATTGGTGTGCCTCCTCCACCAGTTCTTTTGTAGCTCGTGATAGTGAAAATTTTCGTTGCAGTATTTTTTGATCCAGTTTAATTTTATTTTATTTTTGCCTCATTTTAACTGGTTTTTTTTTTCTGATTCCTAGTAGTTGTGTCATAATTATCACTATTCAATTTGCTAACAGCATAGCTAAAGCATTGGTAACATTGTTTTCTGTTTCGATTAGAGATTTTACGATTTTATTGTCCTCTTCGACAAAAGGACTAAATAAAAATGTATAAGTTTTTTCGATAATCGTGAATACGCTCGTTGCTTACTTCTTTTTTTTTTAATGTATCACGTGTTCTGCCCATAGGTCAATAGTTTACCCTGCTTTCTCTTTCTATTGTTAATGTTCCTACGAATTTCAGCTATGCGCTGCAGCAATATTTATTGTATTATTAATTGATTTCTCGCTTGGGCGTTGGTGAAGTATTTTAAATCAAAATGTATATTAATAAGTAAAAACTTTAAAGTTGGCTTTGTTTCACAATGTTTTATTATTCGCAGACAGCTGTTTCGGCAGTTACGCTATTGTCAGATGCTTGACATACACTGAATGGTCTATGTACATCAGTTTGCTCAAGTCAAGTACAAGTATTACAAATGTAGTTGTCGCTCAACAGTATGATATGAATGCGCCTGTGTATGAGTACCTTATGAGATACTATGTATTACATTTTCTATTATTGGAGATAGAGTAAAATTAATTTGATCGTTCGTTATAAATTTATTATGTTTTTTTGCTAATTCTATTTCTATTGTCTCAAACAGATTTAATTTAAAAATTTTAGGTAAACTGTGTAGTAACTTTATATTATTTTCATCTAGGAAATGCGCATTAGAANACATCAGTTCGCTGAAGTCAAGTACAAGTATTACAAATGTAGTTGTCGCTCAACGGTATGATATGTATGCACCTGTGTATGAGTACCTTATGAGATACTATGTATTACATTTTCTATTATTGCAGATAGAGTAAAATTAATTTGATCGTTCGTTATGAATTTATTATGTTTTTTTGCTAATTCTATTTCTATTGTCTCAAACAGATTTAATTTAAAAATTTTAGGTAAACTGTGTAGTAACTTTATATTATTTTCATCTAGGAAATGCGCATTAGAATTACAATGTTTACTAAAACCCGTCGTATTGCGATCATTATAAATAGACTTTTTATGCTCCTTTATACGTTCGGAAAGGGCACGTCCTGTCTGTCCAATATATATATAGCATCGCATTCGGAACAATTAATCTGATAAACACCACATTTCTGTAAAATACCAAATTTTTCCTTATTATTGCATAAAATGGATTTTAAGTTACGTTTATTGACCATGATTGTATTTACATTTTGTTTTTTTAAGAAATTTCTTCTTTTATCGGATACTATGGGAACATAATTCAACAAATTAAATTTTCTGGTTAGTTTTGCGACTGCGTAAAAATATTTTGAAATAAGTACTAAATCACTTATGTAGCTGAGAAAATTGGTCATTGTCCTCTCTGTACCCTTCCAGATGCAAAACACATCATCGACATACCTCGACCAGTGTCAAACATTACTGGTGAGGGGGGAGGTCGAATCGAATATAAGGTTCTCTACGTATGACATGAATATCTAACTGAGAAGGGGGGAGAGAGAAGAGCTCATTGGAAGATCGTTAAGTTGTAAATAATATTCATTATTGAACTTGAAGTAGCTTTGTTCTAAACAAATGGATATTAATTTTAAAATTTCTTGTTTTGAATCAACACACAAGGAAGGGCTATTGTCAACCAGATATTTAATAATATTCTTTAGATGGTCTGTAGGGATGGAGGGAAATATATTAACAACATCGAATGAAAGCAATCGTGCATTACATGGAATTTTGAGATCTCTAAGTTTATCTTTTAGTTGACTTGTATTTTTAATACTAGGTTTTTGCTGAAAGTTGAGTAAGGAAGGGAGTATTTTATTAAGTTCTTTTGCGAGTAAGTAGGTTGGTGCATTAGTATAAGATACTATTGGTCTCATTGGTATGCCCTCCTTGTGTATTTTAGGTAAGCTGTATAGTACCGGCACCGTAGGATTCATAACAGGTAATATGTGCAAATTACAATCATGGAGTATGTTTGTACAATTTTTTAAAACTGACTTAGTGTCCCTTTAAAATTTTGCTGTAGGATCAGAATTCAAAATTTTGAAATTATTGTTATTTATTGAAAGTTCTGTCTTTTCAATATAGTCACACTTATTTAAAATGGTAACAGTGTTTCCTTTGTCAGCTTCATATAAAATTAAATCATTATTTTTGAGTTTTTTCTTTAAAGAAATAAAACTTTTGAATTCTGAGCTATTGTTAGTTGAGAATTGTTTTTTGTTTTTATTTATTACATCAACGCATTTGTATCTAAAAAGTTGTAGTTAGTTTTTATCTATACCTTTTGATGCTATTTCTGCGTTTACCGAAAGTTCGATGAAATCTNTAATTGTTCCGAATGCGATGCCATATATATTGGACAGACAGGACGTGCCCTTTCCGAACGTATAAAGGAGCATAAAAAGTCTATTTATAATGATCGCAATACGACGGGTTTTAGTGAACATTGTAATTCTAATGCGCATTTCCTAGATGAAAATAATATCTGGATTCCGCGGTGGCCAATGACGTAGTCTGTTGTTGTTTATTAACCTTCGTATGTGTGGTAAGTGGTGAGTTATTTACTTTTTGTTGTATTTTTTCTTCTTCTTCTGTATGAGCCTATCATGTTTCTTAATATGTGTTTGGCGGTGTGTGTGTAAAATTTCTCGAACATAATTTCTCGTCTCTTTGTCTAAAATATCAAATTCTACGTTATGGCAGCGTCTAAGTAGTTCGCTGTGTATTAACTTTAAGTGGTGTGACAGATTGCTCCTGATTCTGTACCACTTTTTTAATTCCAGATTTAGCCAAAAAGTGTATGCTTTGTCAATCACTGCGGTTAATTCTGTTGATTTATGTCGGCAAATTATCTTTATGTATGTGGGTACCAAATGTAGTTTTAAGCATCTTTTATTAAAATAAAGATGGTTGTTACACTTGTAAAACTTTACTAGACACTTTCTATAAAAGATTGCGAGATATGCTTTGCTAGCATTTAAAATATTATTAATTGATTTCTCGCTTGGGCGTTGGTGAAACATTTCGAATCAAAATGTATATTAATAAGTGAAAACTTCAAAGTTGGCTTTGTTTCACAATGTTTTATTATTCGCAGACATGCATTTTATGTAATAATAAAGAAAAAGTTGGTATTTTACAAAAATGTGGTGTTTATCAGATTAATTGTTCCGAATGCGATGCCATATATATATATTGGACAGACAGGACGTGCCCTTTCCGAACGTTTAAAGGAGCATAAAAAGTCTATTTATAATGATCGCAATACGACGGGTTTTAGTAAACATTGTAATTCTAATGCGCATTTCCTAGATGAAAATAATATAAAGTTACTACACAGTTTACCTAAAATTTTTAAATTAAATCTGTTTGAGACAATAGAAATAGAATTAGCAAAAAAACATAATAAATTCATAACGAACGATCAAATTAATTTTACTCTATCTGCAATAATAGAAAATGTAATACATAGTATCTCATAAGGTACTCATACACAGGTGCATACATATCATACCGTTGAGCGACAACTACATTTGTAATACTTGTACTTGACTTCAGCGAACTGATGTACATAGACCATTCAGTGTATGTTGAGCATCTGACAATGGCGTAACTGCCGAAACAGCTGTCTGCGAATAATAAAACATTGTGAAATAAAGCCAACTTTGAAGTTTTTACTTATTAATATTTATTGATCTGAGTCTTTTTGTCTACTCTTGAAAATGAATAAAATTTATTTTGCTCTGCATTGCTCGTACAGTTTATCGCTCAAAGCTTGTAGTTGTGGGCTCTATAAAAAATAGTGGCTTAGGTCGACCCTTTGAATCAATTTTTATGTAGTGCTTGTGGTTGCTAACATTGATATTTTTCTGCTACCAAGCCAATACTATTTCTTATTTGCGTGATAGACCACGATGCGTTTTCTGGTATCTTGACTAAACCACTTTAGAAAGAATTTGTTAAAATAATCGTTGGTTTTTTTTTTTTTTTTGTTTTTTTTTTTTAAGTTGAGTGAATACTGTTGCCAATACAATTTTGTAAATAGACTGTGAATGTCCTTCTTCCTCTATTATTTCTCGTCTCCAACTAACCTTTTGTTTTCTCTTTTCTGTACATTGTCATGTAGTTTTCTTGTCTGTGTTTCCACTGCCGATGGACTTTGATTTTTTTTAGGTGTCTGATTGTAATTTTTATACTCGCTCTGCTTATTTAAAGTGATAAGTGATTTAAAATAATTATTTTGCAGGTTTCAATGTATATTTTCTTCCCTATTGTTTACTGTAAAAGTCTCGAAAATTTCACACTTTTTTTCCTTGATGTTGCGTTGCAGGTGTATGCATGTGTTCTTACTAAATATTCGTAAGAACAGAAGTATGTGGTCGTTACTCCCTAATTAAGTGTAAGACTGCAGAATGCGATCTACTTCCTGTGGATCGACACAGATTTTTCGTCTAGAAATTTTGTAGTAAATTACGGAGTTCACGCCGTATTAACTGTAAATTGTAAAAAAAAATAAGAGAGTCAAATAGACAGTTTCCTAGTACATCTATTGGAAGGTCATTAATTAGTTCTAAGGTTCTGTTATGTTCTGTACAGGTTTGTATTTGATTGTGTATTGCTAAGCTCTCGTTCCCATTTCTATTTTGAACTTGTTTGTCTTCATTTGAATTGTTAGTATCAACTACGATTTCAATGTTTTTATCTTCAAAATACCTTTTTCTACCCTTTAAGCATCTCAATGCGTACTGTCATTAATATTATTATCCTGTCTATTTTGGCTTGATATTACGTAAACTGATGCGTCGTTTGTTACGATGAGAGGCTCTTTTACATCAGGCGCCGTTAGTACTGGCTTACTGCACAGGGTGGCTTTTCATTACCTAAATGCTTGCTCTTTCGGCTTTTCTCATTTGAACTTGGCTGTTTTCCTAATTAGTTTTAAAAGTGGTAACGCGATCTTAGCATAATCTTTCATGAAGTTTTGATTGTTCCCTGACAATCCAAGAAATCTGCCCATTGCCTTTGATGTCTTCCACTATCTTCGATTTTTTCCAAAAGTTGGCACTTTTTTGGTTCTATCGTAAGGTTTGCGCCAGTCATCATATTATCGTTAATATACACTTCTATTTCGTGAATCTACAAGCCTGCTAGTATTAATGTTGTGACGTGCATAAATGTCTTTGGGGAATCAATGCACCGCAGAGGCATTAATTTACTTATACTGATAGTGTCCATTTGGGCCCAACAATGGTGGTTTGTGTCCGTCATTCTTGTCTTATTTATCTTGATTAAATTCCTGCTTTATGTCAACGCCAGTGATGTACCGTTTCGCTGCTAAATTTTCTAAAATTTAATTTTGGAAAAGAATTGGGTAACATGATACTATTGTAGATGCTTTTAGTAATCCAAAGTCTGTGACGACTCTTCATAATTTTTGCCATTAGGGCTCGTTTGTTTCATAACGATTCATGCATTCAAATTGTGCAGTGATTTCAAAGGCTAGGGTATATCTTAATTAATCAGTACGTCTAGTTTAATTTGCAGTGGTTCTCTCAGTTGAATAAGTTTCTTACTGTTCTTATGAAATAGTTTTATTCGTCGATGTTTCTATTTTATATTTAAGTAAATCGTGGCTTTCAGTAATTATCCGTCAAGAGTGGATACAAAATAATTGATTTCAAAAAGTTCTTGCACGTAATTTAATTTTTCCTCATTGCCTAGCGCCTTTCAGTTTATTGGTAAACTGTTTTCAAAATTTTTGGCTCTGTTATTTTGTTTGTTTTTATCATATTTGCTTTCTGCTTGCTTTCCTCCGTTTATCTTATCATTTTTTATATTTTTATCCGAGTTTAATATATTAAAAAGCCTAACTATGGCTCCCTTTAGGCCTTTAGTATTGTCCCCAGCAACGTTAAGAGGTTCAGCTTCTTGTCTGACTCCACATTCTGCTGATTTTATTTCTGGAATATTTACTATTGTCTGTTTATCCGTAATATTTATTATATCTGAAAATAATTTTTCGTTGTTATTTTGAGCAATAAGGTTTCCAAATAAGATTCTCTGTGATACAATTTGTATAGGAATACAGCCGACTTGTATATCTTGCCTTGTTTTTTTTCTGCGTGCAAAAATGATTTTCTTTGATTTAGATGAAATTTTAAAACATTGAGGTTTTAATCATAGAATTCTGGTGTCATTTAATAAAAAATAGTTTTTTCAGTGCTTTAAAGGTCATTTTTGTTTTAAGAGTGTCCCAGCCAATAAAGCCTTCTGTCTTAATTGG
Organism: Copidosoma floridanum; assembly: GCF_000648655.2. The sequence goes on along the minus strand of NW_019384242.1, from coordinate 1,320,349 downwards.
AAAGTAGTGAAGGATTACTTTGCTACAATAATACCGTTTTCTTGGTATTTCAATTATTCCTAGCATGTGATGTACTCCGTGTGTGCCAGTTATAAGGACTTTATCTCTGCTATTTCAATGCCTGTCTTATGTGAGATAGCTTACCTTTATACTTAATATTTTGGCACCTGTATCTACAAAGAGTCTCGTACTGCATGAATTAAATTAATAACTGTAGAAGTACAGATGGTGGTGTGCATCTTGCACTTGATAAGTTTACTATATAAAAAGCCGCTTAGCAATTAAGAGGCACGACAAGCGACCTGGGGGTCTAAATGCCGTGTAAGAGAACCATCCGTCCTGTTTCCGAATGTATTGCTAATTTTATTGTTTGGGGATCCTTTATCCTGAAAAGTGTAATTCTTATTGTAATTTTAATTATTGTACTTGCCAGAACTGTATCTACTTTCGTTATCATCAAAGTGACAATTGTTATAGTTAATATTATTCTCATTGGCCCTGTTGTTGACAAAACTATTATTTTTATAGTTGTTTTCTCCGTAACCATTACTATAGCTTCGGTTGTTCGTATTGTAAGAGGACTTATGATGATTATCATAACTATTTTAGTTGTTGAGGAGTCCCTTCCGCTGATCATAGTTATTATGATTATTGTTGTATTGTTACTTTCGTGTACTGACCCTTTTTATTTTTCTATTCTCTGCATCCCTTGCAACGGAAAAAAATTTCTTTACATCATGAACTTTTTTTTTGCAGTTGGAGCAATTACAATTGTAAATTTTTATAATATTTTCAGTTGGATGAGTGGTAAACCACTTAGTTTATCATTTCGATTTAGGATTTTCTCATTTATTAAATCTATTATTCATTTCACACTTGATTTAGTAAGATATTTGCCATATTCGTTGTAATATGAGCAAAATTTATAGTCGTTATGTGCCTCACCATATTTTTGTACGTGTGTTATTTCTGTTTTATTGTGATCATATGTGAGTTTGTTTGGGTGATTGTCTTCCTTTCATGATAAATATAGTTGTGCCTTGATTCGTGCTGGCATCATTTGACACCAGCTAAGTTTTTTTCTGTTTTTAAGGTGGCTGCTCTCACTTCTACTAATACTTTGGGTTTGGGGTATGTTACTCTTTCATTGTATGGGGCCTCTAACCTCTATGTTTATTGTTTTATTACCTCTTTTTCTGTGCAATTTTTAATATATATTTTTCTCTTGTTAGGTGTGTTTGGTTTCAGTCGTTAAATGTTATTATTTAGTTACATAAACTTTCTACTCGTCTGCTTTCTTCCTCAATAGTTTCGTCTTTATATTGTTTTACAACTTCTTATTTTGCAAATAGTGTATCAGCGCTGCGAATGCTACAATATATATTTTTTAATTCTGACAAAAATTCAACTACCGTTCTGAGTTGTGCCAGGTGTAGTATGAATTTAGTTGCTCCATCTTTAAGTTTGTTTGCTAATGTACCAATAAAAAGTTTTTCATACATTGGGCTAACTGTCCAGAGTACTGTTCTAGTCATCTGCTTGAAGAAAGATAATGTTGAGCGGTGGCCGTTAAACATTGGCATTTTGGTTGCCAAGTGACTCAGTGAAGATACAGTGTGACATCCCATGTCACATACCTAATATTTATTACTTCGAAACACAGAGTTTCGCTTTTTGCTTTATAAAAAAAAACAACGCTCAGCAATCTCATAACACCAAGCGATGCACCGTCTTCTGCAATCGCGTGACATATATCTCACTTCTTTTGAAACAAACTACCGTCGCAAATTTCGAACTAAGCTTGCAACCTCAAACACTGTGAAATTATTGCACCACGAGTGTGCTCGTGTCAGTCAAGGATAATTAGTTTAAGCTCTGATTGGTCATTCGAATTCATCACTTGACGCGTTCTTCTTAAACGCAAAAGTATAAGATCCCCTCGCACATAACAATATTCACCTTTTCTCTTTCATCAAGTACTCCAAAGTCACTATGTAGGTTAGAAAGTAAGTTCTGTTGTGTCTTTTAAGTGGACGTAAGACTTAGTTCGGTGACTAAGCTATGTGAGAAAAGCTCGAGCAAACCAGCCCACTGTAAACTCGCTTAAAAAGTGAATCAAGGGGGGACAAGAAAGAAAGGACCGTTGACTTAGGTTCTGACGTTAAAAGCAGCAGCCTAATTATTGTCATCGCCACAAGTACTCTCGTATAGGATTAGGGACATCGTTGCGGTCAATCTTATAAGATCTTGCGACTGCGTGCGCACAAGCAGTGGCTAATCAACGATCACAAGAGTAAGTTAAGCCAAGGAAACTATAAGCTGTATAAACATTGTCAATGCAAATCTGAAACCTTTTTATTTATACTATTTTTAAAACTAACTACTTCTGGCTTTTGTAAATTTATTAAGTCTTCTATTCTATTAAATATTCTAAATGATTGACGCGCAATTTTTACCTTGATGAATAAATCAAGTATCGAGGAAAAATTAAATAGACAACGTATGACAAAGACCCTGACAAGTACGTGAGAATAAAAAGACGAATAAGATACGCTGATACCGCATGACATAAGACATAAACTCAAACAGTAAGTCAACGCCAGCTTCGCGTACACCATTTCGTACATATCGCTTAGTGAAATCTAACACCGCAACGCTGAGTCAACAATTTAAAAGAAAAGTATACTGTAAGTGAAAGCAAATAAGGCCTCTGGGCCGACGCGATGGCTGGTTCCTTACGAAAAAAATTAAATTTATTAGTTTGTAGAACGAATCTACAAGTTCCGCCCTTCACTTACAGAAGTTTAGACGTATGAATGGTATTATATAGCGAGCGTTTATGAGCAGAGTTCCGTATGATATAGGGGTGGAGTACATTGACCTTGATCGCTTGCGTAGTTCTCATTTGTACAATATAGATAAAATTCATCTAATGCATAAGTTAGTACTGTGGGTATTTGTTTAGATTCATTGTTATTTCAATTTGTGTTTTCTCATATTCTGGCATTTGCTATTATTTGTTTATGTCGCAATAGAAGGACTCATATTTGGATTTAATGTATTGTCGTTTGCCTATATATCTGTTCTGCCAGTGAATTTTCTGAGTGTGTAAATGTAGATGATGTTTGGTTTGGGTATTTGTAAATAGCTTTTGTGTCTGCTACTTTTATTATCTTATGCGAGTTTATTTGTTAATTCAATAATGTTATTCTATTTTTTTAAATTCCTTATCTGTGGGTGAGTATTATTCTTGTGTTCCGTGAGCATGTCAAATTCGGTATTGAATTGATGTCCTTTTAATGAATTAGGCAATGTCACATTCATAACTCTCGATAGTTTGACGTTGTGTTCATTTGTGTGTTGATTATGTAGATTTTAATACCGTCCAACTTATAGGGTCACTTTCTTTAACATTTTATAATTTGTCAGCTGATTTTTTTTCTTAATCTCCTGTTCATTTTGTTAAGAAGTTTGCGTTGTGCCAAGTGAATATTAATTTCGTTGATCTACCATCTTTGTTTTTTTTTCCAATGCTACTTCGTTATTTAGGCTATTTTTAGAGGAAAGCTTTTATTCGGTACGAATCGATATTTATATATATGTAATGCATGGGCCTCGTCCTACAGCACAAGGCTCTAATTCTGACACAGTATCGCACTATACACACCACTATACTGGTAGTAGGATAGAAAAAAAGACAGAAAAAGAGATATAACTCATGGACCTTTGTCTAACAGCACAAGAAGAAAGAAAGAGCCATTCGGAAGCAAGGTGTATAGAAATATGTAACGCTTGGACCCCGTCTAATAGCTCATTTAATAGTTTTTCCTCCACCATTTAGATAGTTTCAAACTTCTTAAGGCGGGAAGCTGGGAGGGGGGGTCGCAAAACCGCCATAGCCTATTTACTATACTATTACAGCTGTGTGGCACAATTTGTTGTAAGTAGCTGTTTTATTAAATGATTCGTAAATCAGAAAATTTCTTGTTTGCATCTTTGACTCATGACACATGGTTAAAAAAATGAGAAATAAGGTTATATATTGATTATCTGTCATCCTACTCTTCTCTTTAAGCTCCAAATCGAGTAGCAAGATTTGGGCTTGATTAATTAAAAGAGATATCAAAGTTAAGTAACAATATTTCTTTTTCCCATAAAAGAGTTTTTTTTTATTTGGTTAAATTAATTACTACTGAGAAGGATCTGATTGTTGAAACAAAAATTTTAGTTGTGTTTGAATTATCCATTACTTATCATTTATAATTTATATTTATCGTAAAAATTGAACTTTTTCTAAAGTTGATTTGTCTACGAAGGCTGTAAAAACGATACGAGTAATGAATTATTAAGTCTTCTATAAAAATAATACACTTTATTGTTGGTTAACTATTTACTCATTACAAATCTTAATTTAGGTACTGAAATAAAAATGTTCACGTTTACGGCGCACGAAATTTAAGGTAAGGATAATAGGATACTGATGTACTGAAGATATTTAAGTTTTCATGCCTTATTTAAAATTTTCCTGTGATTCGCCTCCTATATTTTATCATTTGCATTACTAATTATTCATGGAATGATTTCGTTATGAGAGAGTCATTCACCTACCCCCTTTTTCTGAGGCACTGTAGTTCTTCAAAGTAATCTGCAAATCTGCATGCCAGACAAAAAGGCATTATGTCAGTTTCTTTGATATATGATATCCTAGAGATTTTGTCGTATAAGAAACGGCATAAAGTTACCCTGGAGAAAGTGATGGAGCGTCACCACCACAAGTCCACCAGACGGAAAACAAGCGCTCTACCATCTTAGCCACTGCAAACTTCCAGCGCTGCGTGTAAAATTAAAAAATACCATTAGCTAATATTACACTGTTAGCAGGTTTGCTTAATTTTAAGAACATGCTTATTCTAATCATATACAAGAAAAATTTGGCTTCCTGTTAACTTAACAATAAAAACATTTTGCGTAAAGGCTGATCCCGGAGAGTGTGGATTGAGCATTTTGAGATACACAGGCTTTGTTCTCGTTGTTCTAACGAATTTTTGGCCTATATTTATTCGCAAAGCTATAAAATAAGAAAAAAAAGACCCAATAAGACCAAAATACATCAGGCATATCTCCTAAAATCTTTGATCTTTGATACTTTGACTTTCGAACCTACTTCGCCGTGCTCTTGTGTAATTTGATAATGCTTAATTTTTGCCCTTATATATTCCGAGTCGAAATTGTAATTTACTCCACAAAAGTCTCAAAATAGTTGAATATAACTTTTTAGAGTATTTCTACGTAGCATGATGTATTATTATTTTGTAACAGTTCAGTGTTGTTAAGAAAATAACAGTTGCATTAATAATTAATACTGAACGGCATGGGGTATCAATATTTCCTTATTGTTTATTTCATCAAGAAAATTAAAAAAAAAATCATTTATACGTTACGATGCTAAATTTTTTGTGCACTTATATATTCCGAGTCAAAATTGAAATTACTGCACAAAAGTCTCAAAATAGTTGAATATAACTTTTTAGAGTATTTCTACATAGCATGATGTATTATTATTTTGCAACAGTTCAGTGTTGTTAAGAAAATTTCAGTTACATTAATAATTAATACTGAACGGTATGGGGTATCAATATTTCCTTATTGTTTATTTCGTCAAGAAAATTAAAAAAAAATCATTTATACGTTATGAATGTTGTTTTATCAGTAGTTTAAAAAAATTGTTGACATGAATTTTCTTAATGATTTTGATTTTTAATTATTTTTTTTATGCGTTTTGATAAACTGTTACATCAATTTCAACATTTCTTGTCTATTTTTCCCATACATTTGTATTTTAAAAATTAAAAAATTGCAAGTTAAATATTTGTACTTTAGACATTTCATTCTGTTACGTACAGGGTAAGACACAAACAGGTTCTCTTGTAAATAATACAAGATTAGGTTGAGAAAGAAGTGATTTTAGTTTTTCCTAATAGACCGCATTAAAGTGGTTTATAACTAGTAATACTTATTCAATGAAGCCATACTGTAGAGCATTTTAAAGGTTACAGTCCATAGAATATCGTAGATATAGAAGTAGCACCGTTCATGTACTTAGGCGAAAGTTAAGTCGATTCGAAAATGGAGATTCCAGAAAGTGATTTTCATCACATTTTGCTTCTTTACTTCCGAAAAGGAAAGAATACAGTGCAAACTCATCGAAAATTGTCAAGTGTCAATGGTAATAAGTGTTTAAGTAAGTGCCAGTACATGGCAAAGATAAGGTTTGCTCGTTTTAGTTCTGAAAACTTCTATGTTTTCAGAACGATGAACCCCACCCTAATCAGCCAATCATTGAAAAAGTTGCTTAAATTCTTTAAAGAATCTAAATAGACCGACATATTTCATCTTCTGTCATATCTATGGAACTAAAAATCAACCACAAAACAATTTTAAAACATTTACATAATTCTGGGTACTAAAAGAAGCTCAATACTTGTGTTGCACATGAATAAACAGAAAAAAATTTAATGGACTGAGTTTTTATTTATAAATCGCTGCTCAAACAAAATTAACTTGAGCCATTTTCAATACAAATCTTTATGTGTGATGAAAAATGGATCATGCACGACATTTTTGTGTAAAAAAGATCGTGGTCGAAGCCCGGAAAAGCTTCACAAACGGTTGCAAAACCTAAATTGCCGCTAAAGAAGGTGATGCTAAATGTTTGGTAAGGCTGAAAAGGAATTGTTAATTAGGAACACTTTTACCTAGTGAAACAATTAATTTAATTGCTTACTATCAACAAATAATTTGGTTGTAGTAGGTGATGAAAGAAAAAAGAAAAAAAGTAGCCAGAATTGATCAATCGGAAAAACGTTGTCTTCTATCATCACAACACTAGACCATTCATGTCTTTAGAGTGACTCGGCAAAAGTTATGAGATCTTGGCTAGAGAATTTTAATGCATTTATTGTATCGCCCGGACCTTACTGCGTCTGACTACCATTTGTTTCGATCTCTGCAGAGCTATTTTAGTGGTGTAAGGTTGGCTCCAAAAAAGGCTTGCAAGAATAACTTCACTTTGTTTTTCGCCCAAAAACTTCTGACGTTACACAGTGACGGAGTTCTGATTCTACCAGGAAAGGGGCAAAAGGTCGTCGATCAAAATGGTACATGTATCGTTATTATGTATGTTATCGTTGATTAGCGTTTACAATTTGAAATAAAAATAAACTCGCTTTGAAAAACATAAAAAAACCAAAGTTACTTTTTTTCTAATCCAATTGTATTTATTATTATTTAGCTGTGTCATTCTCTTTTCTACTAATAACATTATTTCAGTCTCCTCTATCCTACTGCTGATAAAATGCTTTTATCCGCATAAAATAATGCAACCGTCCAGATTCTATTTTTCTCCTTGATCTACTCTTGCTGATCATTCAACTTTCTCAGACACCCATGTTACTCTTTGAAGAATATGTTATTGCCTTCATAATTTTTCACTAAAATTAAAACACATATTAGTTGTTTAGCCTTAAAAATAATAAGTCACCTGTGCACACTTGCCTTTGGTGGGGAATAATTAGATAAATGACTTGAGCCGAGTATTGTAATGTGGCGATATTTTATGCAAAGGTATTGTATGTATTCGTGTACGGGTATAAATGGTTGTGACACTGCTTGTATTATTTGCTATGTGCTTGTTTTAGGTAGCAACACCGAGTAAGAAAAATGGTTTCCCACTAAGATTGTCAGGATGCAAGAAGCTTTATAGAAAAATTTTTAAATTTATTTAGAAAAAAAATTATTGAGAGTAAACTGACAAGGCATACACACTTATAGCTTGATAAATTACAACAGTCACGTTTCTGCATACGTAGGTCTTATGCTGTGACTCCATCTCAATTAATATAATCGAAATCAATTTATAGACATCTAAGAAGAGAGAGAGATTTAATTTTATATATTAGACGTTTACTATTTCCTAGACAGTAGGCTTATAGGCAACTTGAAATATAACTATCATATCATAATCATTCAATACAAAAACAGAAAAAATATAAGTAATGTACAACTCTGAAAATCGCTACATAAATTAAAATACATAAATTAAATATCGAGATAGAGATTCAGTTTTAAAGGGCAAAATGACAAACTTAAGTGTCACGCATACAAGTATTCGTTAAAAATCAATGAAATAAAATAGAACAGTAACTATAACTATTAAAAATAAATACATTTAAGATAGTAAAAATAGACATTACATAGACGAGGGTAAGATTAATGTTAAATATGAATTAGCGCTACCAGCAGCTGAAGTAATAGGTTTCATAAAGTTATAGCATATATATGTGTAGAGTATGAACTGAAATTTTTATAAGTTTTCTAAAAGTCTTGAATATTTTTAAGAAAATGAACGGGTAGCATGCTTGACAAGCTACTCAATAGTAGTGGCAGCCATTTGTCATTAAGATTTCTTGATGTCGATCAGATTCGGTATTTAGTGATTTATCCTTCCACGGTACATAAATACAGCCATTGCAAAGACACACACACTTATAGTTGGAAGCTTAGAAACGATCTTTAGTATAGAAAAAATTTCGTTGTTTGTTTGCAATAAAATTTTTTAAAAGCCAATCATACGCTTGGGATTGTTGCATTTAATGCCAATATCAGAAAGCCTTATCGGGCCGTTAGCCCGTTTGTCATCTAGAATGACATCCCAAGCTCTGATACACTTAAACCTGATGATCTCAATATCTGCAGGCTCTACTGCAAGAGACGCAGCAAACCAAAAATTATTTTTTTTTATCTGGGATAGTCAGCTTAGTGAAACTTTCCAATTTCGTCTACGTTGTTACAGATAAACAAATGAGAGTTACTATTTGTAGCGGTTTTAAGTAATGTCTTAGTGCAATTACTTGCTCTGAGGTTGTAGTTGTGTGACTAATTTATCTTGATTGTTAATTTTTTTTTAGATTATAAGAATTGATTTCCTTAGAAAGCGGCTTAATTGCACGCAGACCTTAAGTAGCTTCAAAAGCTTGTGATCTAAAATTAGCAGATTTAAAAGTTGTTGATAAAATTTGGAAGCGTTCTTTAATGTTGATGAAGCAAAGCTGTGAGCGCTGCATATTAACGGTTTACTGTCAATACTTTTAATAAGGCAATTTTGATGAAAATTGTTTGAATATTTATGGAAATTTTTAGATTACTGTTTAATATCGTAGCTGCATTTGACATATAGAGACATGTTTATATGTAAAAATGAAACTTGTGACTGAAAATAGTGCATTATGCAGAGCCAGTTGATAGTACAAAATAACTAAGACATAATATTTATTAATGACTTAAAACTGTAATAGAATGCTTTAAAAAATAAATAAATACAAAAGGCTTATAAAACTTATAAATTCATAAAGACTACTCCACAATACTTATAAACACAATCATTGTGTTAATCACAAAAAAAAAACCATAGTAGTCGATGTTATTGTAACTGATATCAAATAAGATGAAACATGAGCAGCTGTAAGTCTCCAGAATGTATACCTAATAATAAACTCTTGTTAAAGGGACCAAATAAATGTAATATCGCTGCTGCAGTTGTACTATGAAAAAAGCACTAGAGACACTTAATAAGCGATAGAATGTTAGTAACAACTGTTAAGTGTTAAAGAAGAGTGGCAGTCATTGTAAGTCTGCAATAATGGATGAATAGATGATTTAAAAAAAGGCTGTAGGTAGCAAGCCAAGCAACCACGACTTAACAGAGAACTAGAACCGGAAGCATAAGAAATTGAATGAGTAGTTAAAAAGGCGTGAACAATAATCCATTACAAAACGCTCAAAGACGAAAAGTGGAAGAATTAGGGAAAAAACGAGAGCAATTAAAAGCAAATACTCACATTCACTGCTTGGATACTACTTCACAGAGGAAGCGGGCGGCTTGAGAGACAAGGAGAGACAAAAAAAAGTCTAAACTACTAAAGATTATAACATAGGTTTGGATGGAAAGTTCAGCGCAGACAAGAAATCTAGAACATAACGTAAGCTTTTGATACATTCTTGATAATAAGTAAGCGTTTCACGTGTAACTAGTAGGAACAGAAACTTTTTCTTCATTGACTAACAAAATCCTTATGTTGTTTACCAGAATATAAACAACAATGTTAATAAAACATTTGTTCCTCACTGATAACCATGGTTTTATTATTGGTTGAATAAATTATGAAATGAAAAATAGGAAAAAAAGTATCACATTTAAACTGCATTTACATCACCTGACTAGAAGTATTAAAAAATAATTTAATTACTTAATTGGTATGTAATTTCAGCACACTCATTTCTCAAACGATAAAATTATTTGAAAAGTAACACCATAAGAAGTAGATACTTATGCTTGGTGTGTCGTAAAAAGGCATGCCAAAGGGCTAATGCTACAAAATTTGACCTGCTCATGTGACAACGATTTATAGCTGTGAGAATGGACGATGACAGCTACGACGATGACGACAACAACAATTACAACAATGAGGTAAAGGAAAAAAGATGCTTTTATCTTTTTCAGTTTTTGTTGATTTTTTTGCTGTAACGTCTTACATTCTAACAGCACAGTTACACAAAGTAAAACTAAGGCTCGTAAATTCGTCACTTAAAACATAATTTGTTTTACTTGAAAAGGTTTCAATCATTCGTTAGTATGCACAAATTGAATAAATTTAAATGTGCAAGGCAGTTATAATGAATTTAGATCTAAAATACGCTTTATGTTTAGACGGTTCTTTTAATTCTACCTCAAAATCATTTAAAAAATCAAATATTCTATTTTAATTATACAATACTATATTAAGTATAACGTATAAGCATACTTTATTGTTAAATAAATAATTAAATGTTACAAAACTAATAATATTAGTTAACTTAAGCGGAGCACGGTCTGGCGCTGGCCTTTGGCGCGCATTCAGACGGCTGAAAGTCTATTCTTTGGTATTGTTTTACTCAATTTAAACGAGCTAAAATTTTGTTTGTAATTTCGAGTGAAATGTCTAAGCTAATGGTTGACATGTGAGCAAGTTTCATTGAAAAAAAAATCTGACACCATTTTCGGTGCAGTGTTCTACAACATAAAGGAAACGTTTCTTGCCTGTTATGGGAAGAAATTCTGATTCTAGAATAAAATGTTTAATACAAAAATTGTAGAACGGATCAAAATACAAATTTTTTGTACCGTAAATTTTTTTTTAAAGTGCCATCTTAACAATTTAATCGACGAAAATCGTTTTAAAATTGCAAAAAAATTGTTTTACACCATTTATATTTTAAACAACTCATTTTAAGAGAAAACGTTGTATACAAAAATTGTGGATCTTCTAAGCATACTCTTTTTTGTTTGACCAATTTAACCTAAAGTGTTGTTCGAAAGACACTGATTATCCAGAAACGTTGTAAAATGGCTAAAAAAGAGTTTGTTAGTTTGAATTCAAAGTTAGCATATTAATACTAATACTAAGTTAAGTACGATAACGGAATAATATTGAAATTAAATTCTGTTATGCAATTAACACTTTTAGCTCTGGTTTATTGTGAATTAGTCGTGTCTTACATACAAGACATACAGTTTTGCACAAATGTGGCTACTTGTTTGTATACATTAACTACACGTCTTTTGAATGAACCATTCTTCAAAAATTTACGTCCATATGCTAAGTATATTTATATATTTTCTAGATAAATTATTATAATCATACAACATTTATTATTCCTACACTATCCATAAAGTGGACATATTAGTTTCGTAGTTACTAATAATGTTAAAAAACTTCTATTGAAATCAACATACAGTTCATTAACGATTTTAGTTATTTTAGAAATTAATGTTCACGCTGTGTCTAATGATAAAGTTTATAGTGCGTTAACTTTTTTAAAATTGTCATCATTCTATAAATAAGCAAAAACTAATGAAAATATGTCTTAAATAACATGTTTTAAGTTTTATTTAATGAGAAAAGTTTTACATCTTAATAAAATTTGTTATGTGAAACGCCCCACACTTTTAAATTTGTGTTATATCGAGATATTCAATAACTATTTATAAACTATCTCATTTCAGTCATCCTATGGTGCTTCCATGAATTTTACCCTTAGTAAATTTAGGACAGAGTACAGGTTACTTAAAAAATTACTCAAATAAGTGGCAAAAACTAACTATGTTACATCATTTATACAGACTGGCGTATGTAATACGACAGATAAAATGTAATAAATTCCAAACGATGATTGTATGGGGACAGTTGACACAATAATTTTTATTTATTCTTACATAATGAATGAACTTGAATGTCTTGATAATCATACATATACACAAAAAAATTGTTAATTAAATGTTATCAAGGTTTATTACACGTAGTTGTTAATAACGCATTTAACAGTTTTAAAAATTTTAAGATGCAATATCTATAACAAGGAAATATAATAGACGAAACTTATTCATAATAGAAAAATGTCATTTCAAGTAGAAAAAATTAAACTTATTTCTATTAAAATTTCCTAAAAATACGAGACCAGATGATTCTTGACAAAAATAATTACATCTAAACAAACACATGCAATTATTTCAGCTAAAATTTTTCTGTAACACAAAACTTACAAAATTTGTGATTGAACACATTGTTCACCGACTTTATATAGAACAATATTCTTGTAAGATTCCAAGCTCTTCCAAACAGGTAACTTAATTTACAAGGAATAGTTATCCGAATATTAAAGAGAAAAGTTTTGAACAACACCTTTATAAACTTTTGAGAAAAAATTAAAAAATCTCTGATTTGTTTTGAGCGACTTTGACTGACAACTTGCACCCACTTGTACATACTTTCTCGTTGCGAAATAAAATGAGCAAAAACTTATTCTAAGATACTTATTCAAAGATTAACATCTATTCTGCTGAACATTAATAAACAATGTACAAATTAAAAAAAAATCTTTTTTGAGGATCGTGAACTTTACGTGAAAAAAAAATCAAACAATCGATGTTAATTTTCCTTCACGATTTTTGTAACAGGTAAACAACATAAAAGAGTAACATTCCTTTTAAAATGCCATTAACTGTCTTGACTAAAGCTACTCGAATGCCTGCATCGCCTCCTAGATGCACCTTAACGATCACGCCCAATCTCCAGCGCGTACAAGGGACATTTTTGTCGATAACGATGACTTTATAATTGACATCGATTTTGCCTTCAGGATTTTGCCATTTTTGATGTTTTTTTAATTAACTAAGGTACTTGATATACCAACGTTTCCAGAAGTCTTGGCAAGCTTGTAAGACAAGTTCCAAGATGATACGTGATTATCTGGAATAAGGGTAAAATCATGAGTAGGCAACATGGACAAAGGCCTGCTTATGATTGCATGAGCAGGCATTAAAACTATGAAATTATATAGATCAGAAGATGATGAAAAAATAGAATGCGAATTTAGAATTCCCTCAATCTTGATGAAAAGCGTGTTAAGTACAAGGTGTGATCAAAAAGTAAGGTGATTTTTTGAATTGCGCGTGCTCTTTACACTCTAAGTTAAAATTTTTTGTTTCATTATGTTGGTACACTAGTCACGATTATATGTTCATAGTTTCGACTATATAGCATGCGTTGTTTTTATATGAGAGACTTAAAGGTTAGACTCGTGTTTGCGTACTCGGCGATTTCTGTTTGTTGAAAATAATGGAGCAAAGAGTTTGTATTAATTTTTGTGTAAAAAATGGTATTAAGTTCTCAAAAACTCTTGAAATGTTGATAGTGGCCTATGGTGAGTCAACTATGAGCAAAAAAAATGTTTATAAGTGGTATAAGTTATTCCAAGAAGGCCGAGAAAATGTTAATGATGAACCTTGATCTGGGAGACCCAGCACGTCAAACACCAACGAAAATGTTTAGAAAGTGAAAGAAACAGTGCTGAAAGATCGTCGAATCACGATTAGAGACATAGCTGATGATCTTGACATATCGTTTGGCTCATGCCAATCAATTTTGACAGATGTTTTGGGTATGAGACGTGTATCCGCGAACACCATGATAATGCACCTGCGCAAAAGTTGTTATTAGTTAGTAGTTTTTTGGCCAAAAACAGTACTTCCATCATGCCTCAGCCACCATGTTAACCAGACTTGGCCCCTAGCGACTTTTTCCTCTTCCTAAAGTTGAAAAAGCCCATGAAAGGACGAAGATTTGCCACGATTGAGGAGATTAAGGCTACATCGCTGGAGGAGCTCTAAGTAATACCCAAAATAGCATTTTAGAAGTGTTTTGACAACTGGAAAAAGCGTTGGCACAAGTACATTGTATCTAAGGGGGATTATTTTAAAGGGGATAACATAGTTTTGGATAAATAAATAAAAATTTTTTTATAAAAATAAAAAGTCACCTTACTTTTTGATTACACCTCGTATTATAAAGGTAAGCAACTGCTCGCCGATCACACGCTTTAGGTGAAATTTGAAGGGTTTTACGGTGGCTTCGGAAAGACCACCAAAATGCTGTGGCAAATGTAGTGTGTAGTGCCAAACTATATTTTTCTGAATAGCATAACGGCTTATTACTTCTTGGTAGCTCTCTGACTCCAGTAAATTTAAAATTTCTCGCACGTGATTATTTGCACCTACACAGTTAGTGCCATTATCAGAGTAAACATGCTCGGGCACACCTCGTCTGCCAATGAAACGTCGGTAAACACCTAAAAAACCTTTAGTCGTCAGATCGCTAATGATTTTTATGTGCACATTTTTCGTTATCATACAAACAAAAACACAGCCATAGACTTTGACCTTTTGACGATTGTGAACTTTTTTTTCTTCAATAAATGTTGGTCCGAAAAAATTGATACCTACTCGAAGAAAAGGAGCGGCTTCAAGTAAATTACCCATTTTACAATTTATAGGTTTAGGTTTATGTTGAATACACGTTACACAACGCCTAATTATTTTTCTCTCTTGATTTTTTCCGTCTAAAATCCAAAATTTATATCGCAATGCGCTCAACGTACTTTGAATGCCCGAATTAAGGTCCCTAAGATGTATTTCTCGAATAATCAAATCTGTGATATTATGGTTAGGTGGTAAAAGTATGGGACATTTTTGATTTTCAGAAACTATAGAGTTACATAATCGCTCTTCTACACGCAATACATCTTTCTCATCAAGAAAGGGTTTGAAAAAGCTCAGTCTAGTATTTTTTATTCTATTGTTAGAGTGTAACTGATTGATTTCAGTATGAAATCTTTCGGTCTGAATTAAATGCAATATTTTAGTTTCCGTTTCCAATCGTTATTGTACACTAATCTGTTTATCTCGGTATCTATTATCACGAGATAGTCGATAACAAAAAAACAAAACGTTAATCAAATGCGAAAATGATGAAAATCGCTTGAGAAGCGAACAATTTGTTGCAGTAGTAAGACAGATGTTCGTTTGAAGGTCTGGCTCATTCGAAGCTACGATCTCTAAACTAATAGGCCAACCTGCTTCATTTTGAGCTAACCACGTTGGACCACTAAACCATGTTGTGTTTCGTGAAAAGACGACGGATGTTTGTCCTCGAGATAATACATCAGCCAGATTATCTTCGTTCCCCACGTATTTCTACTCTATTTCAGCATTTAGAGCTTGAATTTCGCGCACGCGATTAACTATAAAAGTGTCTAATTTTTCCGGCGACTTTTTTAACTAGCATAAAACGACTCTTGAATCACTCAAAAATGTGATTTTCTTAAATTTTAATTGAAATGCTGAATGCACCTCCTTAAAGAGTCTGACTAATAAGAGGGCACCACACAGTTCTAATCGTGGCGTAGTATATGCACCCTTAAGCGGAGAAATACGAGATTTTGAGCAGGCAAGATGGGTAATAATTTCTTCCAACAAATTGATTGATCTTACATATAAATATGCCCCATTGCTTATATCACTAGTATCACAGAATCAGTGCAATATAATGCGCACAGGATTGTTGAAAATTTAATGCCTGTCAATTGTTAAATTTTGTATGACAGCTATTTGGTTAGTTAAATTGGTCCAGTAAGTATGAATGTCGTGTGTAATTGATTTATCCCAGCCAACTTTAGCGTGCCAACATCTCTGTATGATTGATTTTGCAAAAAAAATGACTGGTCTCAATGGACTGAGAGGATCGAAAATCCTTGCAGTTTCTGACAGTATATATCGTTTGGTTATTTTATTAGCAGAATATATAGGTTAAATGTAATAAACAAACATGTCACGTTTTGAAGACCAAGCAACTCCTAAAGTTTTAGCCATGACTGTTTCAGATTTTTCTTTATTTGTGTTGAATGTTTTTTCGTCAGCATTATCTAAAACATGCTCGTGATTAGAGGCCCAATTACGTAAATCGAAACCGCCTAATGACAAAATTTTTATGAATTGTTCGTGTGTTTGTTGAATGTTTGTTAATGAATTGCTATCGGTCACAAAAAACCTCTACATAGAAATGCTGTTTCAAAACATCGCAACCTAAAGTATACTTATTATTTTCGTCGTCGGCCAACAGTTGTATGGTTCTAATGTCGAGAAATACGCGAGACAAAACGCTGAACGTGACCGTATTTACTTCAAAGGGTTTTATCTCATTTTGATAATTGTACTAAAAATATGCTGAAATTCACGGTCACGCAGGTCAACGAGAATCTTTCGATACATTTGAGCAATGTCAGCTGTCATAACATAAGTGTACGAACAAAACCTTAAAAGATATTCAAATAGTTTATCTTGTATCGTGGGATCGACCGTTAAAACGTTGTTTAATTGAATTTTTATGTCCGATTTTGATGAAGCATTAAAAATGACGCGTACTTTCGTTATCGTGCTAGAAAGCTTGATTACCGGATGATGTGGCATATAAAAACCGTTCTCCCTTTCGTTACGAATCGGTGACATTCGTTCCAAAATCTCATACTCCTTTATCACGTGCCTGTATTCTGTCTCAATTGTAGGGCCGCTCCTCAAACGGCGTTCAAGAGAAGAAAATTGGCCTAGAGCTAAAGTTCTTGAATTCCGCAGTTCTATTTTTTCAATTCGGAATGGTAAACGTACAATTTAACGTCTTGCTGAGTTCCACGTCATATTATATTGATAATGTGTTTCACATTAGGACTGCTCTACTTCTTTTTTATTTTTCTTTGATGTTATTTTTTTAATTTCCCAAAAACTACATATTAAGTTAGTTGATTCCATCAGTTGATTAGATTCGTTTATTTTAAGATTGATTTGAGTGTAATTACCCAACACAGATCTTTCGGCGTTATAATAGCTTAGACCACCCACAATAACCCAACCGAAAAGCGTTTTCTATGCAAATAAATCATAAGGTTCTGCTTATTATTTTATTTGATCAACGGATAATAAAGAAAGAGTAGTTCCCGAGCTAATTAAAATATTTATTTCTCGCGATAAATCGAAGTGAAAATCAAAAAAAGGGAGACCCGATGGTATTTTGATTGTATTCCGAGGAAATTTTTCAATAGAATCAAGATCAGCGATACGTGGAACAATCAATCAGCTTATCATTTTATTAAAGCTATTATAAATTGATTTAATTTTAACAATAGCGTACCAATTTACTTCCGTATTATTACCGTCAATAGTGTTAATTATTACCGAACATTTTTTAGTAGGCAACTTTAGATTCTTTACCACGCGCTCAGTGATTAAATGCCAAGTCAAGCAGGTATCTAGTAAAGCCTGGGCAAGCATATGTTGACTGCTACTATTTGTTATTATGATTATGGAACTCATCATAAGCTGAGATACAGTAGCGCCCGAATTTAATGTCAATACCACACTCAACTGTCATGTGACAGATTTTAAATCGTTCGTATGCTTTTTTGGCTCACTGATTGGAGAATAACATGTAAGATTAGACGATGGCTTGTTATCACTATGTAAGAATGTGTGATGGAATTTACTACAGCGTTTGCAATGATTTTAATTACACGTTCCAGAATGCATACGTAAACAATTTCGACAAATACCCCTTTCTTTGACGAAAGCCCATCGTTGGTTTATTTTCAATTTTTCAAAAGTCGGACATTTGTTAATCAGATGGCCAACGCTACAATATGCTCGAATATTTTTTGCGTTAGTTACTAACACATGGTCACCAAATCTATTTTGAAAGAATTTGTTTGAATGCTGTTAATTTGTTTCGAAAATTCTTTTTACATTCATATCTTTTCCTTGGTTAGAATTTTGCTCGTTCATACCCAAACGAAAAGCTGATCCACGTGTGAATTGATGTAGCTTCTTTATTTCAGGTAACTCATCTTGTGTCAAAGACTCCCCCCATTTGTTTCTGATTTGATTTGGTAACGTGTTTTTAAGCAATCGCACTATCATGCATTCATCAGGAGCTACTTGAAGTGAACTTAACATGGCTAAATGTTGCTGAGCAGTGTCAATGAGACTGTTTAAGCTAGCTGAGTTTGGCTTAATAATCGGAGTAACGTGTAGTAGTGCGTCCAAATGCTTGTTAACCAAGACATGTTGTCTCTCGTAGCTATCGTCGAGAGTTTCCAGGCATGTTTATAATTTTTGGCCATGAGATGATAAAATACGAGTTTCGACAAAGCTTCGCCTTGCAAGGCACCCTTTAAATATGTGAATTTTACTACTTCATCGAGATCGAAATGAGAATCAACGATCGTTTTGAAAGCATTTCGAAAGAACAGCCAATTTTCCAAATTTTCGTCGAAATTTGGAATTGATGCTGCTGATAATTTTGGGAGCTTAGGTCAATCTGAAAAAGTAGAATTCTCGAAATTACTTAACGCCGTGTCATTCAATCGTGTTAGGTGCAAGCTGTCCAATGGTCCTGCCAAGTTATAAAAATATTGTCTTAATAGTGGCATTTCTTTTAATTGTTCATGTTCAGAATTTAGAGTAATGAGTTCGTCGTGAAGCTCTTTATATTTACGCAAAATTTCGTTTAAATGATTTAGACGTGCTCCTACTTTGGCAATAGTTACACCTCCAGCATAAAGCGCGTCTTTTGTTTCTTTTAGCTGATCGGAGAAGGTTTTGCCCTTTTGAATGATGTACGCGATCCTTTTTAACTGCGTTTGATTTATTTTGTTATAGATTTACACGGTACCTCAATAGCAATTTACAATAAGTCTTATACGAAGGTTATGTGTGTTTGTTTTTTTCATGTATTCTGTTACTCTTGTCTTTATTTATTTATGATAAAAATAAGACTTATCTTATTTAAATCCTGATAAACCACTGCATCTGGAGACGGGCGAGGTAGATCGTTGGTAGGGTGATAATGGAGACATGCAAGGAATCGAAGATAGGAATGGTGACTGGGTTGACGGCAGAAGAGAAGATGAAAGTCTGGAACAATGGAGTTGATGGTCTATGAGGTGACAAATTTCAGCTACTTAGAAACAGCTTCCGTTGCCGAGTGAGTGCCTCAACAATGTGGTCCATACCTCACAGGAGGCACCAAAATGTTATGTGACCATGAGAAAATCTTTTTTTTTACTCTGTTGACACGTGAAAAGCTTAGATTCCAGGGTGAGAATTGCCCTTCCTATTATTGAATATTTTTAATCAAAGAAATAAAAGATCGAAGCATGTGGGGAAAATGCCTTGCAGCATAAAAAAACCTTTTTTTTAAACAAAAGCAACCTTTACAAATTTAACAAGAAAGGAGATATGAGTTAAAAAAATGTATTCACGAAAAATCATGCAAGAAATTAAAAATAACCGTACAATATTTAGATGCATTCTCGCGAACGCAGCGATCGCAGCTGAAGCACCAAGCTCGCAGTTGACTTGACTTGATAACTTTTTAAGATAATTTATTAAAATTTATGGCAATAAATTAAAAATTTTCATATTCATCAATGTTTTATCCTTTAATAATACAAATACATAACATGATATCTTTTTTTTTGAGTAATTTCTTTAGTTTGGTTAGAAAACTTGGTTCCTTAATTTTTTTGGATATGAAATCTCTTATTTTTTTAACGAAATTTATTGTAACGTAATAGCACATGCATATATATATATATATATATATATATATATATCGGACATTCCACGTCAACCGGGACACCTGAATGACCAAAATTCAACGGAATCTTGAAAATTCGTTCTGGGCTTAAATTGTTCTTATTATCATAGGCTTTTGAAAGTTATCTGGTCTTTCAAAAAATTCAAAATGGTAAATCCAATATGGCAGCCTGATTCCGAAAAATAAGAGGATTTTATTGTCAAAAAATACCATTTACTAATTATAATTCTTAGCAAGGATTTTCTCTTGCGAATTTCTATTTCCAACTTAATAAAAACGCATGTTTTTGTCCTATGTAGAAAGAGATAGCCTAACTGTAGAAGTTTGCAAAATACGTTGGTGTTTAAGGTCACCGACTACGAATCCAAGGTCAGGTGTACATAAATTTAAAATGGTGGATCCTAAATGGCGTTGAAAAGGATAGGAAACTTCTAATAATTAACTTAAATTGTCAGTTAATAGTCATGTTTATTATTCAATGCTCAATAAATTTTAACATTATTTAATACAGTAATAACAATTAAACTCAAAGTTTCTGTGACTTAAGCTCAAATAGCAGTTTTTTTTACCATACAGAGTTTTCTTATCTAAACTCTTATTTAAAATATTATATTGTTTTAACGACTTCTAATATTTCAACATCCTTATTGGATTCTGAGCTGTTGAAAATCTCATAATTTTTAACTTTTCATTAGGAATCACAACAAATACATGAGCTGTAGATATTTCTGATACAGCAGGAGCCTTAGGAAATCTTCTAGTCAGATGTTTTAGCGTCTTTTCATGATGCTGTGGGCTGTAGTAAAAAAACTCTATGTTCTTTAATTTTTCTGTTGCCCAATCAAGTAGGCTTTTTTGTGTCAACATTGCTTTAGCCCAGTCAGCTTGGAGACTAGCACGGGACGCTTCTCGTTTAAAGACAGCTCCTACGCCGTCACACGTGCCCTTACCGTGTGCAGTAGCGTAACAATGCCATTCAGCTATTGCACCGAAATCCTCCTCATGGCTGATGAGGTTGCTCATTTGATTCTTATTTTTGTAGTGCTGGTTAGCTCCGTCGCTGATATATATTATTTTATTGACTTGTGGGCAAAATTCTTTAATTCCTGGAATTACCAGTTGTTCCATTATGTACACTGCAGTAGTGTCATGTGTTAAGCAGTCAGATAATAAAATAAAGCTTTTATGCTGTACCACTACTTTTTCTTCATAATTTACAACAGCGGGATGTGCAGTGCATTGTGCATTATTGTAATGAAATCCCTGTGCTGCATCTTGGGCAACATATGCATAATTTTCTGAAAAGTCCGTGTGTACTAAGACTTCCTCCTTTTTCAAATTATTTTTTAAGTCTGATATAAATTGAGACTGCGCTTTGGAAATAAAATGATGGGGTAAAAGAGTTTTTAGTCTTGTAGATAAATCATCAACGAAATCATCGACTGGAAGATATTCTTTCTTAAGAGTACAGCGGTCAGTTGTTTGCCAAGTTGAAAAAATAACCTCCAAGATGCCATTTTCCCTCAAAATAATATAAATGAAATCCGAAAACTTTTGAAAATCTTGGCAGTTTTTACAATCGCCCAAATAACAAGATGCCGATAGATTGTCACACACAACAATCTTGAACGAGTCTGTAAAAGATGGTATTTTATTTTCATGATTCAGAGTTAATTTAGGTAAATTTAAAGCATCGATCATCAACTTAAAGTTTTAGTGTAGTACACAAACTCATACGCTATGTGTACCGCTGGCACCAGCCAATACACACCATTTTGGTCGGAGATCTGCAAATTTACTTCAGCCAATGGGAAATGCAGGGTTTTGTTCTTTGAATTCACTACGGAGGACCCTAATATCACATAACAACAATTTTTTTTGCATTTAAATCTCAGCATCATTAATTATTACAGAAACATAGTCTTTTTTATTGGGCATTATTCGACTGTTCAAATCATTTTCATAAAACTCTACAACTCTTTTTACAGTATTATCAGGTAAGGATTTTCCAGTTTTCATCTGAGGAAATGCTGACACACCATTAAATTTTCTCAGCTCTTGAGCTTTAACAACACTTCTCCGAGAGGTACAAAACTCTTCTGCAGTGTCACGTATACTCCAGCAACTTGGTGCTATAGTCAAAATTGTTATTCGCAGAGGATCATTAGCAGATAAACTTGAAAACTTGTCTTTAAGATTTCGTAACATATTTTCTAGAGCAGCCTCTTGCGATATACGTATTTTTTTTTTTTTTTTTTGTAAAAGCATCTTATCATCTGAATCTTCTGATATTAAACACCAAGAATCGAGTACTGGATCAGCTGAACTAACTAGCTGATCAGTCTCATTCACTGAATGTTGACTTACCGAGAACAACTGTCTACAATTTTTACATACTCTAGCTGTGGGAGGAATACTTGGGGATGCTGCTTGCATACTTTTAGAAAAACATCTTAGCTCTTTGCCTACGTGATCTGGGTTATTTTAAGGATTAACACATCTATCAGTATACATCTTTTTCTGAAATGTAGACATACTGATAACAATATATTACATGTTATAAGCACGACAGTAATAAAAATAGAAAATTATTATCAACTTGACAAGCAGCTCTTGAAAACAGCACGAAAAAATTTTCTACTAGATTTTCACAAAGCTAGAACAAAAAATATTGTCTTGTTAATATTTAAAATAACGTATTACTGTATTTTTCTCTTAAGCTTCTTTAAATTTCAATTTACCTATCAATTAATTAATTTAAGTTTATTTCTCAAAATTCATTACTATCCCAATTATGAACGAAACTTATTTTTATTGACGTATTCTTGAATAGTTAATTATAATAATAATATAACAATAATAATGATAATAATAATAATAATAATAATAATGAAATTAATTTCCGTATTTTTCAGTGTATGACTATTTTTGTGAGATAGATACTGCATGCGTCATATGTGCAGTTTCAATCTAATCAGTCAGCACGAGATTTTGAGTTACACGATTATACCTATTGGCATTGTGTCAGTTTAGGTGTGTGGTTGTTTGAAAAAAAAATTATTGTATTAAACATCAAAAAGAGTACGTTTATCCCAGCTGTGGACATATAATAAGGGCAAGGGTATGTTGGTAACTGAAATCATAGATTTGACACTACTTCGAATGTAAACCTCGTTAAAAAATCTAACATAAAATAATACAAGTGAAATCTTTGTTGATTGCCTGTATATTCCACTTGAAATCTGAATAAAACATTCACAGTGTGGATATTATGGTACCTATAAATGCACTACAATATAGAAATATGTCAAATTCTATTGCATGATGCTAAAATTTATCACATACGTCCATTGAGTAAAAAAATGGCGGTTTACTGATAACCTAATTTAAATATTAGAAGTTTCCTATCCCTTTCAACGCCATTTAGGATTTACCATTTTAAATTTAAGTACACCTGACCTTGGATTTGTAGTCGATGACCTTAAATACCAACGTACTTTGCAAACTTCTCCAGTTAGGCTATCTCTTTCCATATAGGACCAAAACATGCGTTTTCATCAAGTGGGACATATTTGTAAATATTCATAATTTTTTTTTCTCGAAAACGGTGAAATTAAATAGAAATTTACAAGAGACAATTCTTGCTAAGAATTACAATTAGTATATGATAGTATTTTTTAAAAATAAAATCTTCTAATTCTTCGGAATCAGGCTGCCATATTGGATTTACCATTTTGAATTTTTTAAAAGACTAGATAACTTTCAAAAGCCTATGATAATAAGAACAATTTAAGCCCAAAATAAATTTTCAAGATTTCGTTGAATTTTGGTCATTCAGATGTTCCGGTTGACGTGAAATGTCCAATATATATATACACACACATTTATACTTAGGTAAAAATAGCATCTTTTGACCAAATCTGTGCATAGTAGGTTTTTGGAGTTGGCTTAAATTTTAGGGTGTTATTTTGCTTAAAAAAATTAATTAGTGTTAAAAATTTTAGCCTTCCAAATGCCCAGGAAACGGATATTGCCCTGTAAAGTCGGAATATTGGCTTTATTTGGCTATATTTTCTGCTTCTTCTAAAATGCTGCTAATAATCAAGCTGTGAAGCATGAAAATCTAACTTAAGCGAATTTTTTCGTCTTGGATAAAGCTTTAAAACTAGCTGTATACGATAGTATTTCTTCCAAAGGGTCGCCCTGCGGTCCCAAACAGTATGCCGTATTTTTTTACAATTTCTGCCTATATTTAAACACCCATAACTTTGTTCCCTTTTAAAATTTCCTTTTTTTTACGAATATGAAGTTATATTAGTTTTTTCAATTTCTTACTTCTAATTAAATGATTGAATCAGCGCTTTTTGCTCACTTTTTTGTATTTTAATGCACGTAAAGAATTTTTAAAGTTAAATTGTCAAAGTAGAGGTTGAGACCTACAGTTTGCTTTTTTTAATTCTATAGGTGGTCATGGACTAAAGTTATCGCAGTTTTTATGTAAAGTATTAATTAACATCTTTGTCCGTTATTGAAAATCATCGTTGATAGAAAATAAAATAATAAACTTATCCATAGAATGTATATTAAGTTTATGAATACCTATCATTTGTTTGTTCCATTAATGATTTTGACAATTTTTTTTCACAAGAGTCACTATCGTTTGAAAATATTTTGCATTCTATGGTAGCAGAATTAAATGGTCGAAAAAATGATACTTTCTTGTATGTTTTAAACCCTTTATAGAATTAAATCTTATGGACAGTTTTTTCCCACTTGCCAAAACTTTTTTTTCCGAAACATAGAAAAATCTGAAATGTCGTTCAATACTCATTAATGTAGAATAAACAATCAGGGTCACGATGTTAGAAAACCTCGTTAAGTTATTTGCGATCACTTGCATGATATGAAAAAATAAATATTTCACTTATTTTAACTAAGTATATGTATATGATATTTTTTTTCAATTTATTTAACTATTGTAAGAAAAAATGTTTAACAATACGTACATTCCTTGGGGAACACTACAGGATGTAGTTACCTAATGAGGATTAGTATACAAATCAATGTAATGTACCCTACACCTAAAACCTTCTTGTTAAAGTACTCAAACATTTTATATGCTGTTAAAATGTCTACGCTTTGAAGTGGACCCTTACTAGCAATCCACTTTGCTGTTGCTTTAACGTCATTACAGACACTTTTACCATGTGATATTGCAAAAACATTGTGATATCTTATTGCAATGCCGAATTTTTAACAATGGAAGCAGGCGTTAATAAAACTGTTTCTACATTCAACATACTTAAATATCCATATTTTTAGTTATTTGTAAAAAATAGGTTATTAATAAACGATTTATTTTTCAAACATCAGTGATTTTAGTTTTAGTTTACATCTTTTTTTTAATACACATAAACGCTAATTTTAATTTGGCGTGTTTGTCTGAGGTGAGTATGCGTTCAAAAAAATATTTCAATTTTACTAGCTCAGTTGTGTTACTACAGTGACAGTCTTATAAATTGTGATTAGATTAACCTTCTTACTCGTGACAGACAACCATGGATTTTCGCGCCTAACCAATATTCGATACTTTTTGCGAAGAATCGATACTTTACTCAATACTTTCTGAACTTCGACTCTTTGGAATTGATATTTTTTGACTGAGTATTGCAAAACTGTGGCTCTATTTGGTAATGATGTATTGGTAAAGTATTAGGTTAGTACCTACCCCCACTAATGCTCAACTAATGAAGTCTGTGTTTAAAGATATAAACAATAGTTAATCAGCTGATACTATTTTGGAGCACCTAAGCCGTTTGAGGTCGCATTTTAAGTACACGCCACTATCCATCAGCTGATTAAATATTGTTTCGATACCCGAATACAAGGTTATTCGTAAGTTAGGGATGGGTTAGAAAATTTCCTACCTAAGGCTGCGGTTTTATGGCTGTTCAAGTAACTAGTAGAAAGTCATTGCATCAGAAGAAAAGGTTTCACCACCATCAGATTAGAGAGAGATGCATTATTTTCTTGCTAGAAAAAAGTGCATCATGCTTATGGATGCAGTATAGTACGTCCGTGAGGATAGCAGCCACAGGTGTGAAGAGTTCAAGAGAGAATCGTTTCATATAATGTATTTGATGAAAACTATCATCGGGTAGTGGTCATTTTTTGGTTACGTTATCTTTGTACTTTTACGTGTAATTTTACTAACAGCTGTGTTAGCTGTCAGTAAGTACTAAAAAATAACAGACAAAATATCAGATTAGTATCTACTTCTTCACGTACTTTAAAATACAAAAAATAAGCAAAAAGCGCTGAATACATCGTTTAACTAGAAGTAACAAATTTAAAAAATTAATATTAATTCATCATCGTGAAAATTAAAGTTAAAGTCAATTGAACTTGGCAGGACCCATAAGACCCTTTTCTTCTATGTTTAAAGAACATCTCTCTAAATGTTCAGGTGAAATAAAAAGTATAGAAAGAAGTTAGAAAGGTTTAAAAATCGTACAAACACGACTTTTTAAAAAATTGACATCTTTCATCGTCCATAACTCGGCTTAATTTAAATTTTTTAAACTTAAATAAGTATGCATTCAGTGCATCTTAAGAAGACAAAAAATATGCGTTTAACAAGTCTAGGAAATTTTAAAAGGGGACAAAGTTATGGGTGTTTAAATAAAGGCAGGAATTGCAAAAAAACATGGCGTACTGTTTGGGACCGCAGGGCACCCCTTTGGAAAAAACCCTATCGTAGAAAGCTAGTTTTGAAGCTTCATCCAAGACGAAAAAATTCGCTTTAGCTAGATTTTCATGCTTTACAGCTTGATTATTGGCAGGATTTTAAAAACAGCAGAAAAAAATAGCTACATAAGGCCAATTTTCGGACTTTACAGGGCGAAACTCGGCTTCCTGTATCACAACACATACTTTTTTATGATGGATGTATCGACATCCTTTAAAGATTTTGTACAAAATGTAAAAAATAGAAGAACTTTAATAACAGCCCCGCTCAAGAACCTATGTACCTTGGCATAGTTATTTCTAGAATCACAGGCAAAGCTCGAGCGAGTTTAGAAGGTTCTACTTTTGCATCAATTAATCAGTTAAAAAAACATCCAAAACAAGAATTTTCACGAACCAAATCAGATTATGAATACATGGGAGAACTTTAAAATACTACAATAAAACAAAACTAAACAGCCCGAAATTTTTATGATAGAATAATTTCTCTTACAGAAACCACCTTAGCAGCCCTTTTGACTGAATTGAATGATGAGAAACTCAAGACAACACAAAAATCACAACTTTGAAAATTAGCATTACAAACGTTTATTAATGGCTTACCTGACTCATAGAAATTAAGTATAGCACTTTCGAATCCCGAAGACATCCATGAAGCTGTAAAAGCTGCTTTACTTACTGAACGCACTTTCCCACTAGTATACAATCAGGCTAAGTACGTTTACTTTACTAGGCCGTACACATGACCTCTGCTTCTACGACTCCTGAACCTTTGATACCGAACGTTACCGAAATTCCTGTTCCTGTCTCTATTCAGTTTGACCACCAATAAAAATTCGTCAGTTTTAATGACCCATTGACCCACGATAAAAATTATTTCCCGCATACCTACGATAACAATGATGTCAATATGACTCAACCATAATTCGACGAGTATGGTCGAAAAATTGTACTTAGCTACGCACCTTAACGACGATGAAGTACTCCGCCACCAAGTCGTACACCACCACCACTCTGGAATAATTAACCTAGTCACTACCATTATCCTCCTAATTTACAAGAATTTTCATATCTTTAACCACTACCATTTTATCCACCTTACTACCCACAAATGTTTTATCCCTATCCTCATACTCAAGGCTATGCTTACCATCAAAAAGCTCCGTTTCAATACTACAACCAAAAACAATACCAAAAGTATAATCAAGAACGATACCAAGACTCTTGTTTTTACTCTTCAAAAAACGAGAACGAAACCCACTGGTTAGACGCGACTGCAAATTTAAATGCGATGACGCGTTGGAAATCAATAATAAAAATAAAATCTACAGAGCCTTCTAAACAAAAACAATAGGAAGTTCTTCAGCAGTTGAATAACGTTGTAAATCGTTTCGGAATAATTCGGTAAGTTTTATATTAGATTCAGGCGCAGGAATAAATGTTATCAGATGTAACGAATTAAAGAACGGCGCAGTAATTAATTGTGATAATACAATTGAATTAGAAGGAATAGCCCCTTATAGATGATACACTTTAGGTAATGTTACGGTAAATTCATTTAATACAGATCACGAATTTCTCGTTATAAGTCCAGAATCGCTAATGAATAATGCATGTATTTTAAAAGATCCATTTTTTACGCAAGAAAACGATAGAATTGATGACGGATTAAATGCATTATTAGTCGAAAGCAGACCAATTAAACCTATACCTTTGCTATACCGAGATAGTAACATTAACTCTATAAAATTAATAAAAAATAAGAAAAACCCGTGAGATTGAAGACGAAACAAAATTTCAAATCAACTTTCAAAAAGTTTACTTTTCCATTTCACGATGAAGATAAAATATCCACACCTCCATGCGATACTACTTATTATAATTCTCAAGTATTTAAAGTAAATGAAAACAGAAGTTATAGTTTACCAGACAGAACAAGAGTGCAATGAACTTACTGGCTAAAAACAAGATCACCAGCCATGCGTATCTTTGTAGAATTAATACCGTACCTGAAGTGTATATAGGCGAAGCGGTAGTAGATCGCAAAGGAGGTCACTGTCATACAATAGCTATAAACACAAGAGATGAGCCGACAAAAATAGAAATACCCGTGCAAGAAACTAAGTCTTTTGATGTCATGGAATCTAAAGACTTTTTCGACACTGACTTGGAAGAAAACGATTTGAACAATATAAAAAATCGCAATAAATTTATAATGAATAAGCTAAAGAGATCTCATCTCTTAAAACCTAGTTAACTAGAAATAAGAAAAGTTGTAAAAAACTTCGCTCACTTCTTTTACATTCCAAGCGATCCGGCTCCTCGTACTTCTATTATGACACATAAAATACCTACGACAGACGACCGCCCTGTATATGTCAAACAATACCGCTACCCCTTATCATTACACCAAGAAATTAAAACTCAAGTAGAATAGTTATTCGCAGACGGTACAATCATTAAATCAAACAGCCCTTATAGTAGTCCTCTCTGGATTGTCCTTCAGAAACAAGGAACTGATGGAACAAAAAAATACAGATTAGTAATAGATTACCGTAAACTATACGAAAAAACCATCCTCAATGCTGATCCAGTACAAAACAATACTGAAACATGAGAGGAAATTGGAGACTCAGATTATTCCTTCATTTCTAATCTAGCCAGTGGATTTCATCAAATAGAAGTTAACCCTTCAGATAAACACAAAACTGCTTTTAGCACACCTAACGATCATTATGAACATGTAGGAATGCCATTGAGAGGATGCATTGTACTTGCAACATTTTAACGACTAATAGACGTAATTTTATGAGAACCGCAAGGCATTGAGTTATTTATATTTCTTGATGACATAATTATACGTTCAAAAACTTTGAAAGATCATGTGACAAAATTTATTCATTTAGTTAAAAAAGTTTTGAAATTAAAGTTAAAATTACAACTTATTAAATGTGAATTGTCGATGCCCGAAGTAATTTATTTAGGGCATAAAATAGTAAACTACGGAGTCAACCAGATTTTAAAAAATTAGAAGCTGTTGAAAAATTTCCCAAACCAAATCAAACAAATATTGAACAATTTTGACGATCAGTGAACTGTAACCGTCATTTTGTTAAAAATTTTACAGAAATTCCAGAGCCCATGACGTCTTTGTTAAGGAAACGAAAGATTTTTGAGTGGCCAGATTATCAGAAAAAAAGCTTTGAAGAGTTAATAGGAGCGTTATGTTAAGGACCTGTGTTAGCTTTTGTCCATTTAAATGAGCCATTAATATTAACAACAGACGCATCTCATATAGCTATTGGGCTGTATTAGGCCAAGGAGAACCAGAAAAAGTCCGCCAAATTGGGTATATGTCAATAACTCTTAATAAGGCTGAAAGAAGTTATTCTATTATGAAAAAAAAATGCTTAGCAGTAGTTGTAGCAGTCCAATATTCTTGACTTACTTATATGGCGGGAAGTTCACGGTTTACGGTGATCATGAACTACTATCCTGAGTTAAGTCTCTCAAAGATCTTATGAGTAAACTAAATAGATGGAGAACAAAACTTCGAGGTCATAGCTATACTTTTTTTTTTTTATATTGTAGTGCTCTACGTCCGGCTCCTTTTTAATAAGGGCACTACTATGGGCACTTAGCACTTGGGAAAGGGACAAGGAAAGGGATGGGAGGCCCCCCATTACAGGGAGGGGGTAGGGGGAATTAGGCAATTTTTGCTGCGAGAAGGTAGCCTAAACCCTCCTCGAGGAGCATTGCGTGGTGAAAAAGCACAAGTGAACAATCACAGAGGTACTTGCCCGAAAAAGTCGCACTATGGCCGGGAATTGAACCACGGTCTCCCGCGTGCCAATCCGCACGACCTAGCCGACCGAGCCACCGCGCGCTCTTCATAGCTATACTTATAAATAAAAATCTGGTAGACTCAATACAAACGCGGACGCCTTATCAAGAAATCTAATAGAATGGAATACAGATGAAAGTCATAAAGATAATTTTTTGGACGAAGAAATATCTTTAATAGCTCGTTTACTACCTATAAATCCCAAACCAACTAAAACTTTGATAGCTTTCCAAAATACGTCAAAAACCAATCAATCTTATTCCGATACTGTTAAAAGCCTACAATCAGTACTCAAAGTAAGAAAAATAAACCTAGAGATACACAATTAAAAGGATCTCGGGGTAACGAAGGTGGACAGGGTGAATTAAATGCACCTACAATAGCGGAAAAGTTAAAAGCGAGACGGAGAGAAGAAACACCAAGAGCTCAAATAGAAGACTCGTCATCCGAAATCGTCATCACGTCTACTTTACAGTTTTGTGACCCACAGTCTGACGAGCCAATACCTTAACAAGATTGATCATTTATGCTTAGCTTAATTTATTCACTTGCAGAAGAGACCCCTCAGAATATAATAGAAAACTCATGGGACGAAAATTTGGAAATCAGTGCAATCGAAGATATAATAAAAAAAATGTAAGTTGTTTACCAAGACGACCTTATATTCTCATAAAACCCAGTATACCCTGTGCCAATGACGTTAATCAAAAATGTGTAACATTTCAACAAAATAAAGACTCTACCTCTTCTGACGAAGAAACTTTAGGATTAACTACAACAAAACCAAAATTTTAATTTACGTTTAGACGCTTTGTACAAGATTAGGTTAACTATAAAAATAAAAGTAAAAAGCAGTTATTAAATTACAATAATAATAATACTTACAATAATAAATATTGCGACAAAGAGAGATTTATTAGAGAATAAAATCAAAACTCATTATGGTGGGATAGTTATAAGAGAAATAAAATAACAAGTTACAGCATTCTTGGAGTAAATACAATCTTTACCTACATCATCTACCAAAGTTTATGGCGGCAGTTACTCAAATCAAGAAAAAATAAATTTATCTCCACTGTCACCTTGAAATTCAATTTTTACTACTATAGTAAAAGAGAGGATCGATGAAACAATGAACGAATTTATTGCAAACGGCAATCCAATAAGAGCAGAATCTCCAATTTTATTACATAGAAATAGTCATACCAAAAATAAATTACAAAACTCTAATGATAAACTATACAGAAAAAGTTTATGACCTATTGAACAAAATAGTAATAAAGAAAGAGACGACAAGCTTTTTTAATCGGAAAACATAGAAAATACATCTGATAACGATACCAAGAAAACTTTTAATTAAAATATTTTACTACAAGCAAGCCATACTGCAGCGTTAACACCCATACAGCGAAATTGGAATTTGGCTCGTAGCGAGAAATAACAATTTATGTAAGTCCGGTTAAGTATTTATCCAATACAACTTATAAAACAAATAAATTAACATTTTTAAGTACTCATGAAAATTTAACGTAGACCAAGGATAATTACATCTATTTTATTTCTGAAACTGTAGATTGAAAATCAATAAACGATAAACTACTATCAGATATAGGAGCTGTATCAAAAGAAGAATTATGAGATGTTCAACCAAAATAGGGAGACGTTATTACAACGAAAAACTGAAATCGCTTTATATGTTCACTAGTCGTGAACAAAAACTTTACCGATGAAACAAGACCTAGCACTTTACATACCTGCTTTTAAAGTCTTGCATATGCGATATCAATAAAGGAAGTTAACGCCGCTCGTATTTCTAGAAAAGGTGAAGTTACTGATAATCTTCCTAGATAAGAAATGCTATTAAATATATGAGACGAATTACATCACTTTCCCCTTACAGTAAAAAGTCATTTTGGTGCATGTTCTTATCTTACCCTAGTAAATAGAAAGGAAAAATTAGTTGAATGTTACACTAGCTTATTTAAAGGCCATAGAGAAATAGTCAAAACTAATAGACCAATAAGAGAAAAACATTATTGAAAGAAAACACGGAATGACATTGCCGAACACGTACAAAAATGTAAAATTTGCCAGCAACAAAAATTAGTCCACACAAAAACCAGAGACCCTATGGTAAGTACGGACACACCATTAAAAGTATTTTACAGAGTCGCAATAGATACAGTAAGCCTTTTTCCACAAAGAACTTTTCGAAATAAGCACATTCTAACAATGCAATATTTTCTTACAAATTTTCTTATTGCAGTTTCTGTTCCTAAAATACAGGCAAAAACTATTTCCGATGTTTTGTCAAAATATTTTGTTTTAACTTTCGACATTCTTAGAATTATTCTCAGTGACATATTGAAAAGTTTTATTAATCAAGTATTTACTGAAGTATCAAAAATTTATAGATTCCGTTCAGCTCTGACTGCTGCATATCACCCACAATCAAATGGATTATTAGAGAGAAGCCACGCTGTGTTAAACGATTTCTTGAGAGCTAACGATGAAAACAAAAATGATTGGGATAACATGGTTCCTTTTGCAATGCATCAGTATAATACTTTAGTTCATTCAGCAACAGGCTTTATAACTTTCAAACTTGTCTCGTAGACAGGCACGTTTCCTAAATCCACTTCCAGACGAATTCAAAATAAAAACATGTAGCTTATATGTGTGTTATGACAATAAGTCAAAGTCACAGAACATGGAAGTCGGAATGACTGTCTATGGGCTTAAAGAACCCCTGAAAGGAAAGTTAGATAGATTTTATAACGGAATTTTGAAAATCAAAGAAATACATAGTAATAATAATGTCGTAGTGGAATCACGAAATGAAAGAAAAATTAACAAACATATCTACAAAGTAAAACGTTGCTTACTATTAAAAAAAAAAAAGGAAAGAAATGTTTATTATATTGTTGTGGCAGATTGATCCGATCAATATGTTGACTTAAAAGATTACCTTTCTGCTTCTGCTAACACTAAGGCCTTGCATGATAAGAAGCAAAGAAGAAATACCTGCTAAACCTTACGACAACATGCTTTTCGTAAATAATCCAAGTATATATATTATGAATAGACCAACAAAGGCAGACTAATCCGTACCGAATGGTACGTTACTATTACGTTGGATTTTCGTAGCCTTGAAAACCAAACTAAACTATAATATGAATAGCCAGATTCTGTATTCGAACAGTGTACTAGAGTACTTAAAAATCAAGAATGCAACAATTCAATACCTAGATATACGTCAAATAATATGATTCGTTTAACAAAATTAACATACGAAGATTTAAAACTATTTTTCGCACCTGAAATACATATACATAGTGAAGAAACAAACTCCAACAATATAGTAAAAGTTATCTCTAGCCACATGATAATGAGACGAGAACCTCTAGAATTTGTGGGGTGGATTTTGAAAAAATTATTTTGATCTATGAATGTGAATGATCGAGATAAAATAAATATGGATATAAATAATCTTTCTAACCCTACACAAACGATATAATATTTACAAGTAAAACAGACTCGTATTGTACGCTCTTATCTTGACAAAATTTATATAGAATTAATAAATTACTCTTATAAATGAACTAGGATTGTATCTAACAGAAGTAACCCTGAAATTGATCCGTACTCCAGTCTTTACGAAAAGGTCGTTTGCCAGGCACTCAAGTCACCTTTTTGTCCGGTCATACTCCACCACACTAATCTAAAAAAAAAAAAATAAATAAAAAAAAAATTAACAAGCACTATGATTCAAAATGTTTTCACAAAACTCACGTTTAACGATACAGCATCTCGCAGCATTTTTCAGAATCAATTCAGGGAGACACTGACAAGACTTTAATAAACAAATAATAACTGGAGAACAAAAAATCTTTCCTCCCAAGAGAAGAAAGAAGAAAAATGTAGATTTAAAATCAGTTATTAACGAAACGTAACTAGTCTACGACAGTACTGACTTAATAAAAACTTACGTTTGTTCTGCCCAGGATAACAAAACTAACATCGCAGAAGAGTGCGTGTGAAGAAAAAAAAAAAAACCAAAGGGGGAATTTACATCGACAACACTGTTGTAATAATTCGTCTCATCAACTTGCGTGAATTATTGATCGATCGATGTAGTTGCCACAGGTGGCAACAATCTAAGGAGGGGGGGGGGGTGTGACATCCGGAGTTGATGCGAATTATGTTATAATAGAAAGCTATTCGTCTTTCCAATTCATGTAAGACGTATTGTGAATATGAAGCAAGCTTAGATGACAAGAGAAGCTCATAATTTATTTATATGCATGTGTATAGTAGCTTTAAGGTGAATGTTCAATAATATGCTCACATATGGTACAGCCAGCCTCTTTGTAAAAATGCAAATATGTATTGAAATCGTATCACGTGTATGAATGAATAAATCGTATAGTACGTATGAATGAATAATTGACTTGCGCATTGATTGTCCTTTTTTTAATAACACCGATTTTAAAACCTTTAAGTAACACACTATTTCATTATATTAAAAATTGATTGTAAAATTCTTAGAAGGATTAATTTCGAAATTTGTAAACTTACTGTTACAATTGAACTTGTATTTGGCGTTCTTATATTGCTGATGCAAGCTTTCATCATCGCTGACCCAAAAACTCAATCGCACTTGTCAGAAAAATGCAATTGGTACTGTTGTATTGTTATTTCCTAGTATATAAAATCATAACATGTAACATCATCGTGTAAGCCTACTGTTTTGCTGTCAATGGTATCTGCAAGATTACTGCTAATTGGTTGATCTAGTTATACCAAATGCCTTTTTTACTTGCTCTGACGCTAAAAAAAATCACTATTAAGAGGAAAAATTGCTTTTTTTACGTCTGTCACCTACTGTCTGAGGTTTAAGTCTACTTTTGACTCCCGTGACTCGCGAGTACCTTGTACATATAAGGTATAACGTCTTGGCTGAAGCAACTTGGGTGCAGTTCGAAAGTATCAATAATATTAGACTACGCGAAGAAGCCCGCCAACGAAAGAGGCCCGCCGAAAGTAATTTCGGCGATAGCAGAGAAGGCAGAAACCGCAATCCCTTATAGGCCATGAACGCCTTTTTGTAGTATAAGTAATCACTGGGAATCACTGCACGAAGCATTAGGGAACTCCAAAGCAGCAGTAGCAACAGTCAGTTATAGATGTTAGTTTTTTATCAGTAATAAAATTAATATCAAGATCTGTGAAGTGATCTGAATCGACTGTATCTAAGAGAATACTTGTTTTAAATTGTTTAAATGCTTGAATAAGAGAATGAAGAATTAAACATTGAGAAAAGCATTCATGTTATTTAAATAATTATTTTTACTTGACTAAAAAAAGCCAGTAAAGCTCACGAGCTAAATCCTAAGAGGCCCACGAATAAAATTAAAATAAAGTGGTTAAGACCACACTTCAAACAAGTCTGGTCATAACACTTCGACTGCTAACCTCTCATGAATTCGTTACAATACCTAATATAGGCTTTCAGGTTGTTGGCGAAAGATCATCGATAAAAAAAAAAAAAGAAAATTATTATTCATTGATTATAATTTGTTAAAATCATATTATTGTTAGCATTCTTATTATTATCAATATTATTATTACTATTATTTTCAGAAAAAAAGTGAATTTCCGAGTAATAATAATAATAATAATAATAATAATAATTCCCGGGCAAAGGCAGTCGGCCTATGAAGCGCGTGCTCTCCGGGTGGCGGATGGAGGCATGCTTTCCGCGGGTGTATGGCTTTGAGGTGCTGCGGTGGTCGGAGCTTGAAGCCGTGGGTGGTTGAAACGAAATAAAATAGTTCTCGTGGACCAAAACGCCCAGGAGAAAACCTCGTAAAAAAATGTAGGGTTGGTTCCCGAATAAAACCAAACATGGGTGACGCTAATAAATACAACGTACCCCAGGCGGTAACCTCTCAGAGGAAGTTCCGATCTGGTGAAAGCCTAGGTGACTGCTGTTGGCCTCGAGAATTCTGAGGGAGGCCACAAAGGCGTCCAGCACGACAGTGCTCTACTTTCTAACATCTAAGAGCAAATGACAACTGGTGGTTGGTTAAACGATCGGACCAACGAACCACAGGATATAGACCAGAATAACCAGAATGACCATCAGCTGACACTGGCTGAATCAACGGTAGTCGCTCACCTACAGAAAACTTTGAACGACACAGAAAAGGAGGAGGAAAAAGTACTAAATAGGATGACAGACGTCCTACAAAGTATTAAAAAAGCAATTGACAGGCAGCCAAACGTCAGCAGCAGAGTCAAGGAAGCCAGAGTTCACCTGGAAGAAATCTGTAAGATCTGAAAGGACCTTAAACGCCACTGCCAAAAGACTTTAGGGGAGATGTTAGTGTTGAGGAGATCTGTGTCAGCTCGTGTAATTAGACAGCCTCCGAAAAAGAAAACAAGAACGATGACGACGACGACGAACTGTGGAGGAAAATCGTAAATAAAAAGAAGCAGGCTCTTGCAAATTGCAAGGAGCAAGCGGCTGCTAGAAAAAAGCCGGTAGAAAGCACACCGACTCCAAACAAAGGTAAGCGAGGAAAGGAAATAAAAAAGTGGAGAAAGGCAAAGGAAAGAAAAGAGGCCATCCTTCTAAAACCAGTAGAAGGAAAGTCATACGTGGAAGTATTGGGAGCATTCCGTAACGTGGTCAACCCGAGAGACTGCGGCGTGAAAGTTACCAGAATACGCAGCACAAAGGCTGGTTGTATTCTGGTGGAGCTTGCCAAAAGCACCAAAGACAAGGAGAAGCTGACGCAGGCCATCTCACTGGCTATCGGCATCGCAGGAAAGGTACAATCAACCTCAGGAAACCTAGAGTTACCTTGGAGGTACTAGACTTAGTGGCAGTCGCCGATAAAGAGGAAGTTTAAGCAACCATCCAAAAGGCTGCTAAAATCGGAGAAGACCCAGTTAAAATTAAAGTGGCTATGCTATTACCAAACCGATGGCAGGAAAGAATGGCGCTGGCTGAAATGGACGAGGCTGGCGCTCTGTCCCTTTTGAGGAAAAGGACGATAGCAGTGGGTTGGATTTGGTGCTGACTAAGGCGCAGGATTATCGTCCACCAATGCTACAAGTGCTTGGGATATGGGCATACAAGATACGGCTGTAGAGGCCCGGACCGATCATGCCTTTACTGGAGATGCGGCAAAGACAATTACAGAGGTAAGGACTGCAAGGCTGAATCACGATGTGTCCTATGCAGTGAATCTGCGCATGGAGAAGAGAGCACTAATAATGTGCCTGGATCTGGAGCATGCAGGGCCTTTAGACAGGTACTGGACAGAAGAAAAAAAAAACCCGACATAATGCCCAGATCTCTCCAAGGAAACATGAATGGGGCAACGGACACAGATGCCCTTCTGCCACAAATATTATGTAAAAGAAGGGTTGACGTAGCGCTCATGAGCAAGCAGTACAGGAACTTCAAGCCACCTAAGTGGCTTAGCAACGCAATAAATATGTCAGCCATTTCAGACCCTAGACCAGACAAAATTCGCCAAGATTCAAGCGGATCGGAAAGACATTTTGTCTGGTTGAAAAGTAGAGGCATCACGTATGTCAGCTGCTACTTTTCACCAAACACTAGTATCGAGAAATACAGGAGAAGAATAAATTACCTCGAAGATACCATCAGGGATGGCATGGAAGGTGACCTTTTGGTCGCTGGAGACTTCAATGCAACAGCAATAGAATATGGAATGCCTGCAACGAACTCTAAGGGCCAGGCAGTCCTAGATATGGCTGCAAAGCTAGGACTAGTCGTTGTAAATGATGGAAGGACCACGACTTTCCAAAGGCTGGGATTTGGCGAATCAATACCAGACATTACACTGGCTTCGGAGAGCCTTGCGCCAAGAGTGAAGAAATTACAGGTGATCGAGGACGAAAATGGCAGCAATAACCAATATATCGTCTTCGAAATCACCAATACAATAGACAGAAGAGGCATAGCACCCAAAACAGGATGGAATGTTAAGAAGCTGGACACAGAACGACTAGCGGAAAAAGTTGAAAATAGCATCGCTGCTATCCAAAACGAGAAACAAAACCTGAACACAACAGAAGGAGTACAAAAACTCACTGAGGCAACCATGCAACTCCTAAAAACCGCATGCGTGGCCTCCATGCCCAGAAAAAAAAGATGGAACGGCAAACGTTCAACTAACTGGTGGAAAAAGAAAGTTGCAGAATTGAGGCGCCAATGTCTCAAACACAGACGCCTCTATCAAAGGGCCAGAGACAGACCAGAGGCTGGATAAAGGTACTCCGAGTACCAGCTTATAAGAAAGACGAAGCGAGCTGCTATTAAGAACAGCAAAAAGCAGTGTTGACAGACTCTTTGCCAGAAAGTAAATAATGAATTCTGGGGCAGAGCATACCAGATCCTGATAGGAAAACTGGTATGACTTGCACCAACTGCAAACAAAGATGCGGATACCATGAGACATATCGTGGATACGCTATTCCCGACGCATCCAGAACCCGAGAATCAAGCAAACTTGGAGCTCATAGAAGAAGTACCTTTATTTACCTAGAAGGAACTGGAGCTAGCAGCCGGATCGCTTAAAAACGAAAAAGCTCCTGGACCAGACGGTTTACTGGCAGAAATCATTAAGACAGTGGTGGCAAAACACCCACAGCTGCTCTTAAACCTATACAATGCATGTTTGCGGAAGGGGTTGTTCCCAACCCCCTGGAAAAACGCATGGCTGGTACTGATCGATAAAGGCAAGAGGGAGCCTAACTCTTTATCATCTTTTAGGCCGTTATGCATGCTGGATACGCTTGGAAAGTTATACAAAAAGCTGCTCAAAGCCCGTTTTCTACAGGCCATACAAAACCCGGGAGACTTATCTGAGTACGGATTCAGAACAGGAAGCCATAATAGCAGTAGAAGAAGTAGTAAAAGCAGTTTAAAACACTTGAGACGTATGCCATGGAGCCAGATCCCTTGTTCTTCTGGTGACTTTGAATGTAAAGAACGCTTCTAACTCAGCAAGATTGAAGGATATGCTTCAAGATCTGAAATACACATTCAGAACACCAGACTATCTCTTGAGAGTATTGAGAGATTATCTCAAGGACCGCTTCTTGACCTATACGACAACAGAAGGCGAAACAAAGAAGAAGATAACTGCAGGGGCATTCCAGGGTTCTATACTTGGACCCGATCTCTGGAATGTATCATACGAAGGACTACTCCGACAGGAAATGCCAGAGGGGACGTTCTTGACAGGATACGCGGACGATGCTGCTGTAGTGATCATCGAACGCATGATGGAACTTGTCCATATACGACTTAACCAGGTTATGCGGAGAGTGGCTCCATGGATGGAGAACCACGGACTCGAAGTTGCAGCAGGGAAGACGGAGATAGTACTATTGACGAGAAAAGAGATGTATATTATCATCCTCATCAAGGTACAAGAAGAAAAAGTAATGACGAAAGATGCCGTACAATACCTAGGGGTGACGCTGGATAGAAAGCTCACGTTTCGGAGCTACCTTAGGCAAGCAGCGGATAGGGCGGTGGCAAGAGTAGTGGCATTCAGCCGAATTATGCTGAATGTTAGAAGTCCAAAACCTGCAAAATGCAGGCTCCTTTTGTCTACGGCCCAGTCTATTATTTTTTACGGGGCTGAGATATGGGGAGATGAGATGAACGTCGAAAAAAAGAGAGTGAAAATCGGCTAAGTTCAAAAAATAAGAGCGTTGAGAATAGCCTGCGCCTATTGCACAGTCTCAAAGTCTGTGATAATGGTGATAGCGGGCGTAATCCCCATTGACCTCCTTGCGAGGGAAAGACGATTAAAGCACCTTACGTAGCAGGACCTAGGAAGAATGGAGGCCAAGAAAAACGCCTGGGAAATAACCTGGGAACGCTGGCAACATAGATGGCAAGAAAAATCTAGAGGTAGATGGACGGCAGGCCTGATAAAAGATGTCAAGGAATGGACAGAGCGGAAACATGGAAAAGTAGATTACTACCTTACCCAATTCTTCTTAAATCACGGGTATTTTCGCTCGTACCTCAACAAGATGCGGAAAACACAGATGGCTGCTCGCAAGTACTCTGGCTACAACAAAGATGACGCAGAACATTCGATCTTTGACTGCATCAAGTGGCAAACCGAACGAAACATGCTGCAGGAAAGGATCGGAACCTTTAATTCCGACAACGTCATAGATAAAATGGTACTTGACGAAAGAAGGTGGACTGCAGTAGGCCAATACATACATACATACAGTTCTCTGGGCCAAAAAAGAGGATGGTTTTCTGGACGACTGAGCGAAGGTGGTTTGAGCGTGGATCCGGTGCTATCGGGGGGTGGCGTGGGGTCGTGTTTTTTGCTGCGGCGCCTGGGGGGTTCGGGGGGGGGTGGCAGGGCCTTGGAGGTGTGGCCGCTGGGGCGTGGCCGCGGCACGGTCGGTGTGCGGGATGGGGTCCTGCGAGGGTGCTTGAGCGCGTGCAGACTTCCTTAAATCGCTTCGCTCTATCACCTTCCTACTGATAAGTGGCTGCGGCCTGGTGGCTTATGCTTTTGGGTGCTTTGCTTCCGCACTTTTTTTTTTTTTTTTTTTGGGCTTCTGGGGTGTGGTCGCGGGGCCATTGGTATGCGGTGTGGGGGCTCGCGTT
Source organism: Copidosoma floridanum (assembly GCF_000648655.2). The sequence continues at coordinate 1,278,996 of NW_019384242.1, read as the reverse complement.
GGTGCTTAAATGCGGGTAAGCTCCTGAGAATTGCTTCGTTATATCACCGTCCTATCCATGAGCGGCTGTACCTCGGAGGCCCGGGTCTCTGCCCCTCTGGCTCTGTGGTGGGTGCGCTCCTTGCACCTTTGTTGGGGGTAGCAGAGTTTAGACTCGTGCTGGGGAGCATCTGCCTATTGTTCCGCTCCATCCCTTCAAGTAAACAAAAAAGAGCAGCTCAGATGCATGACGGAAAATAGAAAATATCCTAGAGGACGCAAAAGTCACGCTGAAGACAAGTTGGTAACGAAACACTAAAGGAAGCCCGAACCAGGGGCTAAGCCTCCGTGGTCCTGGCTTGAAGTGTAAATGCGAGAGCAGATTCCGAGCCGGGTGTCCCAGGAAAAAGGTCTTGCCAGTTTAGTGGGTATGGTCATAACGAGTCCCACACTGGGGAGGGTTCGTACACTTTTCTATTGGGCATAAAGGCATTCTGGACGACCTTGGAAAAAAAAATAATAATAATAACAATAATAATGATAATAATATTCATCATAATAATAACAAGAGATAATAAATCCCTTACATATAAGTTACGTATGATTGTTTAATAAGTATTTGTTTCCTTTTGTTGCTGTTAGGTTTTTTTCGTGACTCGCGTAAATCTGAAAGCCACGAATGAAAAAACGCAAAGGTAAGTTTCGAGTCATTTAGTATAGGCCTCATAAATGACTCTTCTCGTAAAATAAATTATTTGTCCTAACTTAGAGAATAATTTTCTGCTCAACAATAAACTCGAGAAGAAACTATACTTATGTTAATTTTTAAACTAAATAAGTATTTATTTACAAAAAGAAAAATATACAAATAAAATTATCGATGGAAGATTTGCGACAAGAAAATAAATGTAACGAATTTTGAAATAACGAAATCAAAATTAAACAAAAGTTGAGTCTAGTACGATACGATGATTAATTGCGTCGTTCGTACAGAGGATCAATTGTGACTTGAAAAAAAAGAGTGTGTTGAAGCTTTAGCAAATTGGGCTGTGGATTTAGCCATGTATTGCGTCGTTGCATGTGATGAAGAACTTCCTCTCTCCAGCGTGATCAGAAGGTGTCCCGAAGGTTGCCCAGTAACCTCCAATAGTCCTTGAGCAAGACTGGCTGCTGTGCCTCGTCATATGGCTCTAGAGGCGACAACAGTGATGAGCCTGTCAGGAAACGTGACAGAATAAGTGCAACAGCCTCATTTGCATTTGAGCTGAGGGGATACAGCGACTTGGAATTGAAACAGGCCTCAATTTTTGCTGCCAGAGTTGACATCTCCTCGAAGGTGAGAGTGACGACTCTACGGAAGTGGTGTTTAAAGCTGCGCAACAGCAGCTTCTCAGAGACCACTGAAATGTGGGGCACGTGATGGTATAAATGACTACTCGGAGCTTCGGGATGCCAACGTCGACGTCACGCTATCCATAAAGAGCAACGACTTGTTAAACAGCGCTTGAAGCTCTTTGGCAGCTTTTTTAAACGTCGTGGAGTTGTTGCTGCAGAGCTTCTCGCAAACTCCTCGGCGAGCGCAGAACCGAGTGTAAGCTGCAAGAAAAGCATTCATGGATAAATCAGAAATTATTTCGGCATGTATGGCTCGTGTAACAACGCATATAAAAATAGCAATATAGCCTTTAGTTGATCGTGCGCCTCAGCCTCTGGACAACAGCACCGGTTTGGGGCCAGCATAGGAATCCACACCGGAAATGGCGAAAGGACGAGGCGGTGTAGTTCTTTCAGTTGGTAAGGGTGCCATCTGCTGTACAGAGCATCTTCCGTCGAATCTGATGCATTAAACGCACCGATTGTATAGTGCTGTAGCTAGAGCAGATCCTTGAGTTGTCCAGAGCGAGCGGTAGATGTTTGATAGCATGAGTTGTACTTTGCCATGAAGCGTCAACTTATGAACCTCTTTGACCAGTCGTTTTATGAATATGCAACCACCAGGAAGCGTTATTGGGTGTTTTTCATTATACGAAATCGGTGGATAATGCAATCGTCCTCCTACTCTAATTAATCCGTTATTACGGATAAAAATGCTGAGACAAGCTATTGAACTTCACTTTGAGAGTGGTCTGGAAGCAAGTAGCTGCTTACGTTCCTCCTTATAATGTTGCCCTTGGATGGCTCTGAAGCAACAAATTTGCGAAAACGCCCATTTTTTATGCAAAGGAGCAGCACCGCTCAGACGTTTCTCAGCGGTTCTATTCATTTTCCAGTGACAACAGTAGGCCAGTATGCGTATAATCTTGCTGAATTGAGAGTGCTTCTGCAACGTAGACATGCAGTTGCAGCCTGCTGCTGGTACTTCATCCTTTGTGCTCTCTTCCAGCCCAACGAAAGCATGCGTCGCTTCATCGTCGTGAACACTAGAGAGTTTGGAAGAAGGCCAATCTTACACTGGGTCCGATAGCCAAGCTGGTCCATGCCACCAAAGTTGATGACCAGCAAGCTCAGCAACTCCTAGACCTTGAGTTGCACAATCTGCTACGTTGTTGACAGATCTCACGTGCCTCCACGTAGCCGATGGAAGCTGCGTCATGATCTCGCTAGTGCGATTGGCAATTAACGTTTTCCACTTGAACGGGTGACCTTTTAACCAAGTCAAAACAACTTGTGAATCCAACCAACAGTGAATTGTTATTGATTTCCGTAGCGACGTCTCAAATATATGTGATGCTAGGTGAGATAGCAGCGTTGCAGCACAAAGTTCAAGCCTAGACAGTGACTGTACCTTTATAGGAGCGACCTTGGTTTCCAATGAACTTGCAGAGACTGTGATATGGTGTTATCCCAGTTGACCCCATCGCTCCGCAAATCTTGTAGGATGATCTTTGCGACGACGATCAATGGAGCCAGCCAACCTAGAGGGTTGAACAAACGTTTAATTTCAGAAAAAATAGAGAGTTTTGTCACCTGGCTTGGTTGCTTCGTTTCTGTCGCCGAAAACGTAAGAGCGTCTTCTAGAGGTAGCCATTTAAGACCGAGAGTAGATATTACCTCTTCTGATTTTATCTCCACCTCACTCTTAGGTGCTGAGCTCAAAATTGCTAGTAGTTGTGGTTGATTGGCTGCCCACTTTTCAAGGGCCATTCCCGCAGTTTCTAGCAGTGGGATTAGTTGCTGACGTCGACGAAGCCCTTCCACGATCGTGTCTGCTCCAACGAATAGATCGTCAACGTAAGTGTGTTGTTGAGTACTGATGCTGCATCTGGATAGTCAGAAGCTCCGTCGATGGCAATCTGCTCCATTACACGGAGAGCAAGGTATGGATCCGACGCAGTGCCATACGTTACAGTGGTGCATCTGTGGTCCTTTGTTGGTTGATTGCTACTTTCTCGCCAGAGGATTTGCTGCCAATCAGTGTCGTTTCGATGAATCAGTGCTTGCCTAAACATCCTAATGATATCAGTAATAAAAACGAATTTGAATGGCCTCTAATGGTATAATAACTCATCACAAAAGTTTGTTTTTTTGTCGCCTTTGAAAATCCGTGAGCAATAGCATTACATTTTGACGATTTTTCTGCACCGACACTAACTACCGATAACGAAGTTTTCTCTAAATCGAGCTTGAGGTAGTGCGCTGTGCGCTGTAAAACAAAACATCTCTTGGAAACAGGATCAATCAAAGCACGAACTACGAGAGATTTACTGGAAGAATTAGCAAAAACAACGCGAGCCGTGGCTAGAAGAACGGTGGCCTCAACTGAAACACTATGCAAAGCTACTTGCCCGATTTTATTGGCAGAACTTATGGCGGTGCCAGTGGCCTGCGCTGCATTATCAATGGGCTTAAGAGTACCACGGTTGTTAGACGTATTACTCTGCGAACTATCGTCAAGATAAAGCTTAGTATGATGTGTTGACTGGCACTTGAAACACCGACGATTCGAAGTGCATTTGTCTACTAAATGACTTTTCCTTAAGCAATTAAGACAGAATTTAGCCTTCTTACAAAATTCTAAGCGTTCGTTGGGTGTCTTTGACATAAACTGATTTCAACGCTGAAGCCAGTGAGTGCCTTTGCAAAGGTCACACAAGGGACCGGACGACGAGTTCATTGATTCAACTGTCTGTGCGTTATTAGCAGCTACACGAAGCCGTATTTTTTGCTCACTTGTCATGCGATTCAAAAGTATTGGTTGTAGCACGCACTTGTTCGAGTGTCTGAATGCGCTTTTTCAAAAATTGAAACAAGGCGTCATATGTTGAAAGTCCCTCGATCGCGCCCTGAGAAATCTCCCACGCCTTTCGAGAAGCTATATCAAGTTCTCTTACAATGATATGTACGATCTACCCGTCGTAGTGATCAACCAGGCAATTAAGATCTCGAAGCGCTCGAACAGCTTCCTCTGCATGATAAATTATTTCACAACAAGCTTTGACCGACGGTAACTGCATCATGTTTTCAAATATGTTAAAGAGACGAATCCGCAGATTATCGTATCACCGAATAAGCTTTTCCCACCCCACTTTAAAATTTGTCTCAATAACACTAAGGCCTTTTAGTCGTTGTGCCGCTTGACCTTGAACTGCGTGGAGCAAATGTTGCAATTCCTCAACACGTGGAATATCAGCTTCATTTCTTATTAATGAGCAAAAACGATACTTAAAACTTTCCCATCCTCCTTATTGACCAGAGAAGGTGGGTAGTGATATGCTTGGGAACGTCAAGCGTGAACCAGTTTCAGTAAAATTTTGCCCAATCGATTGTGGAGCCGGTGGATCCTGCCGCGGTGGTTTAGAAGTCAGCTCTACAAGCTTGCCTCGTAACCTGGCACGCACACTTAAATATTCGACCTCGGCTTTAGCATAGTAATCGTCTCGGAAATGTAGCTCAGCTCCCAGTTGATCTTCGAATTTTATTAAACCTTCATGACGTTCCTCAAATTTGGTCCAATACCGCTCGAGTAACTCTAGACGAGTAGTTAGATGTTCTGCTGTTTGTGCCTCTAGGCCTACCTTTTTAGTTGAATTTAAATAGAAATTCAAGATATTCTTAAATACAAAAAGATGTGATTTAAAAATATCTTTCATCATGAAACGACTTGAAGCAAAACAAACCCAAAGATAAAATTTGAGAACGAAAACAAAGATTCAAAACAGCGCAAAAGAAGATAGATATGTTAGGTACTCTTATAAACTACTTTGATAAACGATACCACTGGTATGTAATTTTCAAGCTTATCGTCCCTTTCACCTCTCTCCCCCTGGGTACTCGGTCTAGTCCAAAACGCTGAAGATCACGTGGTCTTGTAGATGTGAGCTGAACGGGGTGATGAAGAAGCAGCAAACAGGGAGAGGGCAGCTAGCCGATGTTGCGGAGATCCGCACGAAACGGAATCGAAGATAGCTTTCATTGTGTGTTCCTAGTTGTCTTTCTCTCTCACTCTCCTCGATGAGCTTAGAATTATTGTACTTGATGACATAATGTTTGACAATAGTCTCGAAGAACAGCTTATTTTAGCAACAAATTTGTTTTTCTCGGAAACGGGAGAACCAAGCGCTCTGCTACTAAATGTTTTCTTTTTTTTTATGTTGGGCTTTTTTCGTGACTCGCGCAAATCTGAAAGCCACGAATGAAAAAACCCAAGGGTCAATTTCGAGTCATTTAATATAGGCTGAATGAATGACACTTTTCGTGGAATAAGTAATTTGTCCTAACTCCGAGAATAGTTTTCTGCTCAACAATGAACTCGAGAAGAAACTATACCCATATCAATTTTTGAACAAAATGAGTATTTATTTAACAAAGGAAAAATGTACAAAAAAAATAATCTATAGAAAATTTGTGAGAAGAAAAAAAATGTAACTATTTCAAAATAACAAAATCAAAATTAAACAAAAGCCAAGTCTAGGACGATACGACGATTCATTGCGCGTCGTTCATACGCAGGACTAATTGTGACTTGAAAAAAAGAGTGTGTTGAAGCTTTAGACTATAATTCAAAGAAAATCGACACTCTTACGAAACTCCAGTGGGAAGCAAACTTTTCTGCTATACTGCTTTTGAGGACACGTTTTCGGCACCAAGGAACAAAAAAATGGCCACAGCGAAATTGTTGCTAATTAGACTTGAGCAGCGAAGAGAGGACCGCTGCGTAGGAGCGCCTTACTGCTGCAAAGGTTGAAAGGCTAATGAGCCAACTGGCGGCTATCACCGAGCGCGGGAGCAACGAAAGAAAATAAAAATTAAAGAATTTCGCGTAGAAGGGGCCTTCGAACACTCACGAAAAAGAGTCAATCACGCTTCATGCATACGTGCGAGTGTTCCCGCCCTCCCAACAGTCCGTTCCTACCGCAAATCAAAAGGCCAGCAGCCAGTGTGCAGAAGAATTAGCCTAATACATTCACACTTAAATAAACAGTATTAGCTTTATTTGGTCTGTGGTAAACAATAAAGAGTGTGTTAAACAGAAGTAACTGAAATATAATTATTGAACTTAATAAAAAAAAAAATCTAGCGTAGTTCTCTAAATTTTTCCACAGTAATATTATTCTTTATCAATTTAATTTATAATTATTTTTTGTGTAACTCAAATAAATATTTTAACATATTGATGGATACTTTATAAGATTCAATTTTTTTTTTAAAGGAGAATTATCTGTATTCTCAAAAAAAAAAAAAATTATGTATTAAACATCACTTCAACTGTTGATAATTATTGACTTGTTGTAAGAATTTTTTATTTACTCTTTTATTAAGTCAGTTGTTATCCCTTTTTAATGCATTCTTCTTTTTTTTTTTTTTTTTTTTTTCTTCACAGAATTCACAAATCTCATTGTGCTTTGGATGATGTACATGTAAATAAAGCTGTTAATGTATTGCTTTTTAAAATTTTTCATTACAAATAAGCCAACGTATAATTTTACCGTATCTCTGCTTTCTTACGTGACGTATGCAATGTTTTGTCTTATAAATAAATTGCATACGTTACAGTTAAAAGATTTGTTGTCATTTAATTTGTTTAAATTTTAAATTTTTTCATAGTTTCAAGAAAAAATAGGCAACACTTATACTTCAGTAAGCTTATTGACTTAAAATTATTTAATAAATAGCTAGAACTTAAGATTTTTTTCGCTTACTATTTTATATTGTAAGACAACATTTTTACTTATTAATCTTATAACAGAGAGCACCTCTGTATTGTTACTAAAACTATCTTTGGTATATATTTTTAGTACAAGTTATTTAATTATCCATCCTTGTATCTATTCTACGCTGACAATAAAAGTGCATTGAAACAGTAGAAAAATCGTGCAGGGACAGCGGTTGGGCGCTGAGGAAGAAGTGGAAGGATGGTGAGAGGCAGTGAGGCAGGTTATGTTGAATGCCCTACACATTAAACTTTGGAATATACGGATATATATAAGTGTGAGCAGTTCTAATGCTCAATCCATTATGCTCATACATCATTATATATAGGATATATATAAGTTATCTAACAGACATTGAAGATGACTTGAATTGTTATTACATACTATTTTAGAACTGGAATGAATCGTACAGATAATGCATGGATAACTGATGTGTTTTATAGATAAGTCTGATACTGTACCACATTAGGTCGCCTACCGTCTAAAGTGGATTATCAGTTGTCCTATTGCTTGGGTCAGTAGGTGTACGTTACATTGTTGCTCTATTTGATCGTGTGAGGGAAGTGGGTGTTTCATTTTCTCTAAATGTAGATGTCACAATTTTTGATAAAAGACTTTTTTTGATCGATCTATTTGTTATAGAATGCTTTTTACATAGTTTCTTTACAATCTTTAAACTTACATATTATTATTTATTGACTTTAGATCAAGTGTATTTAGATAATCTGAAGTTTGAATCTTACTGACCAAGTTCAATAAATTTTTGTATCTTCACGGCTGTTCAGCTGTTTTGTTATGTTTTAAAAAGAGAAGTTACATCCTGACGTCGAAATCATCTGTACCTTAGTTTACTTTTTTATGATTACAGGATATTCATTTTGTCTTTTTTTACATAATAAATTTGATTATATTTTGGCTTGATTTATTCCTTAAAATTTAAGCTAGTACGATATTTTTGACAGATTATTTCTGCCGCTGAGATAAATGACGTACCTTAAATCAACGAAGTTCTTACGGATGTCTACTATTTAATAAATATATTAGAAAATGATTCTAATGCTTGCTGATAACTCAGCAGTTTTAACATGACTCTAAGAAGTATACGAGAAATATTGATAGATTCATGGTCGTATCAATTGACGCAAATATGTAGATGGTGGCACTTTTTTACAAGCACTGTTAAAATAGTCCATGCCTTTTTTAATAACAAACATAACAAAGATTTATAATCAAACTTTACTTATTTTCTATTTTAAGAAAATTTCTTAATGAATAAATAAGAATTAAAAAAATATTCTCCCTGGGTGTGGAACGATGACACAACCTCCTGTTTATGGGAAGTTATCTAAACCTACGGTGCAAGTGAATATACGACTCCTTGGTAGCTCAAGTGTTAGAGCAACTGTCTAGTAAACCTTTTAGATTCATGTGTAAATTTTTTCTATTTAAGTTTCACTTTAGTAGTTTATGGTTGAAAACACAAAAAATTACTTTATCCAGAGGTAAATCTTAAACCACATATACGATTATCTCATTTCTATAGATAACCTGCTGACATCACTCAGTGCAATATCAGATCCATTAAATCAAGAAGAATTCAAGGCTGTGACTGCACCTAAGCCAAAGTCAAGCACAACTTCAAATCAGCTAAGTAAACCTATTGAGTTGGAATATAACCACTTAAATTATGTAGGGACAAATGGAGAGCTTCTTAAACTGACTGATTTAGATGTTATTAAATTCGTTCGGCCAATTGAGGATAATTGCTATGAAGTAATGATTGGAAACGAGGCACGTGATCTTATGTTCCAGAATTTCCATGACATTGAGATTCTTGCCTCTGAAAAGGTCAGTGGTTTTTTAAATACTTATTTGCAGGTTCATAGAAGTCTTACATGGGCGCTTACTCATAAGTATAAAAATTAACAGCAACAGACACCATTACCAGAAAATCTGATTGACTCTAGTAGTTTCGTTTTTTTTGACTCAAACTGTGGACAGAATTCAATAAATTTCGACGATACTAAAATCCTTGATAATAAGGAGTTAAAGCAGCGTGTAAACGAGTCCTTATTTAAGGACCGATTTGAGTCGGACCCAGATTTATTTATCTACTCAACTCAAGCAAAAATTAATTATGGAATGATAGATCTTACTTTGAATAGTTTTGGAAATGAAGCTATGGATTACATTGAAAGTAAGTACGGATTCTCTATGTTTATTTTCCATTACGTCCATCGTTAGTTTTTTTGTGAAATTTTTTTAACAACTATTGTATTGCTATTCAGTGGGATTTTTAAAAAACGTTTATCGTAAATCTGTATCCTTATTTGATTCCCATTGAAAGATTTGCGTACCATGATCGTGCTTGATGCTACACTCTGCAGAAGTGTTCTACAATCTTGCTAGTGTACGCAGATGTACTTGTGTAAGCTAGTATATCTTGTATAAGATTATTATAATTATTTTACATATAATATTATAGTTATTGCGTGTATATGAATGCAAAGTACTTATACATATAACAATCAAATCTTTGCTTAATCCTCATTTACTAAAAAAATATTTTATAGTTTAGAATTCAGAAAAAAGCACGAAGTTTTGACTGTAAATATATGTCTTATGACTACTAGAATATTTGTATAAGTAATTCACGCATTTTCCATGTTGTCATGTATGTCTTGATGATACTTTCCTAAAAAAAAGTGTTTTCACGTGCAATCAACTTAAAATACAAGTAGATTTCACGTTAAATTCACACAACACATTAAAGGTGAGTTAACTAGTCACGTAACAGAGTGCGTAAAGTATCACAAAAATAAAAATAAACAAGCGTTAAATGGTAATCAAGTATAAATACGTCAGCATGAAATAGCTCACATCATTTTGAATTTCTAATTGGTAGAAAGCCATTTTTATAGTAAATTACAAATTTTATCATGGTTTTAAAAATGTATAAATAGTTTTCCTATTTTTGTAGAAATTTTTCCTGAATTCAAAGTGAAAAATCTATGATTTGCTTAAATGCTAATCATTGTTCCAATTTAAGTATGTGGTGCAATTTAAGGCGTGTGTGTAAGTATGTAGTGTTAAGGTTGATATAAAAACGTGGGGTTGCTAGGAGAAAAAATAGGAGGAGAAAAATGAAAGAAAAAAAAGGTACATCGAGCATAGCCTTGGCGTAATATTAGAGTAACTGCCAGCTTAGATCCACCGTTATAAATTATCACAATCTGAGTATCGGGCTGGTAGTTAGCAACTTTCGAAACTTATACAAACAAATTCTCATGCGGAATATAGTTTTTCCTTATAAATTTATATTTATCATTAATATCAAGTTCGCTATTACATTTAATCACATTGCAAACCCATTTCCAAAGAAAAACCCTTTAGTAAAATTTAGTAGAAAAAATTCAGTAAGGTCTTTACAGCAACATTTGGAAGGAAGGAAAAATTGTATCTCAAGGAAAAAAATTTAGTGCCCTTAGGTGAAGGCTTATATTCTTCGATTTGTCTATCTTGTGCAATTAAATAAAATGCAACATAATAAGTTTTATATGGTAATTTTCTAATGTTTCATCAAATACCCCTTTTTCATATCACTATCAATTTATTATTTTGCTAAATTCGGCAATTTTATAAATCCATGCAAATTATGTGCTACGTAGTAGTAGAAAGCTACTTCAATTGAAAAGTTAGAGTAATAGTTATGTAAATACGTAATTTAAGTATACACGATGGTTTGTGCAATAGTAGACTATCGCAAATCATACGATTATTCAAATATAATATTTAAGCACAAACCATAGCTGAAGAAAAACTTTAGAAGTAAGTTTTTATATTCAAAATAACTTTAAGTACGGGTACTTTCTCATCGATTGATTTTATTTTGTACAGCAAGTAATTTTCTTTAGTTATAGTATTAGTCGTAATGCTTAAAAAATCGCAAACACAAAGTTTTGACAGTGCTGATTAATGTTAAAAAAAACATTTACTTGACGGTCGATAATTGTATGCAGCGTTATGTCAATACAAGACTATAAAAAGTGCATTAAAATAAATTAAAGGTGATTATTAATACAGAATAAGAAAATTTAAGAAAATTCATTATAATTATGTTCCTTACTACATTTAAACAAGCTCTGAGTGGATGAGATCAAGAGCGAAAAACGTGTAACAAGAAGTTTTTCCGACACTTTTTACTACACTTAAAGTACTGTATAATCTACCTACATTGCCGCACACAGCTCTTCCGCGTGCCAAAAGATTCGATGGCTCTTTACTCTTGAGCTATCTCTGAGGATTCTACGATAAAAATTTTTCTCCCTATGCTCCGTGAGTCGCACTTCTGGGTATTGAATGTGTAGTTTCGACTATGCGTAGTCTTTTCCCACACTACGCTATTGTACTCGATGAAAGTACCAGCTGGTGAGTCGATGCTTACATCTTTTGCATTTTCAAACGTACACGTGTATTTCCAAGCAGCTTTTTCATAATATAAGTTATTAGTTATGACAGTGTAGCACAATAAAACCAAAAAACAAAAGCAGCTTTCTTCCAAGCCAGCCTCCGTAGACCCCTTATGGCTGGTTTTTAGTAGGGCTGCCAGAAAACAAAACGATACGATATTTTTAAGATCGCGTTATCGTTATTGATAAATACTCACAAATCAAGTCTTGTCTTGTTCTATAGTCTTTTTTATACATGTAATCCTAACATTGTCTTGACTTTTTAAATATCTTGTTGAAGAAATCTTAATCTTCTCTTAAAATATCCATAGTTGTAATATTTTTTGAGTTAAAATAATTGTAGATAAAAAAATTATACTACCAATGCCCGATTTTTCAATTTAAGGCCTATGGGCACAAAGACTGTGGGAGCCTCCGTGATAGAAGATCAAAATTGGGAAAATATTCATCAAACAATTGTAAATATAAAAAAATTTTAGAACACACGTCATCTAAGATCCAATTTTTAGAAATGTTAAAAGCTTTTATTTTCCCTTTCCCAGTTTCTAATAATAATTTGGGAAACTTTTTATCGTTAGAACGAATATTTATTTCTAATCTTGAAATTTGAAATAAGTTCTTTTAAAATTAAGATTTATTGGTTTGTTTCATTATAATTTTTTTTGTTACCATCTTTTATCACTAGAAAAATCTGACGAAAATCACCTTCTAAAATAATGACTTTATTTCCAAATAGTTCTCAGTATGACATAAATCTCTAAACGTTCTGTCTATTATTTTCAATCCTTTTTTTGGAATCATTGAAGCCTCATCCCAAAAAATTAAATCAACTTTTCTTAATTTTTTTTATGTAACTCAAGTTTTAAAAATGCACTTTCTATATTATTAAGATTTAAAGGAAGTCTAAAAAATCTATGACTGGTCATCCCCTTCAGAAGCAGAATTAATGCTTTGCCAGTCCATGCCATTGACACGATTTTTTAATTTGAGAAATAAAAGAATAAATCAACGTTTTATATAAATAAGTTTTTGCCGACTCTCTGGGACCATCTATAAAAAAAAAGTTATTTTTCCGTTCGCAAATAATATGAAATATATTATTCTGGTCATTATTCAAACTTTTATACATTGAGTAAAACATTTCCTTACTGAAACGAATTTCATCATTTATATCTTCCTTTTTACTCTTCATATTTTTTGGTAAAGGTTAATTAAAGCATTTACATAATGTATCTTTCGATTTTAAAATTTGGTTATTATGTATAAGAGCTAAATTATCAATATCAGGCAAATCCTCCGTAAAGAATTATTTTTATTTATTCTATTTTTTATCACCTTGAACGTTTTCTGAATTTTAAAAACCAAGCAAAAAATTTTCTAAATTAATAGGAAAACATAACACTAACTGCTTCTTTAGGAATGTCATTGATTTTTTCATCATTGTCCATTAAAGTCATTGCAATTGCAGTATCTTTAAGAGTTTTATGAGTTATTCTAATACATGTTTTTATATCTATTAGCGATGTTGAACCAGTTACTTTATTAATTATTAGTTCAATAAAATCTTTCATGATTTTTTAGAAATACAACGTTTAATCTACCTATTGCAACGCTTTTTATTACACTTTATCTCCGTCGCCAAATTTTTAATTAATTACTAAAAACGTAGTATTCTGAAATGTTCACACACTTTTCAGATTTTTTAAAGTCATCATGTTTATTAAATTTGAACCAAGCTGTTAACTGTGTTTCGTAGTTTTCTACAACAGTTTTAATATTATCTTCTTCAGATACAAGTTTTCGTTTGTTTTCGAGTTAAACAGCTTAATTTACAACTGTATGACTTTAACTGCTAATCAGAAATTCGAATTCGAACCTGCTTCCATTGGACCTACATATCTAGGATCAACATTACTATTAATTTCACTAAATGTTTATTTATCTTGGTCTTATAATTTTTGAGTTTTGATGTATGCTCTGTCATTACCGTATTGTATATAGTAATAAACTTATTTTATGCTTCAATTAGATGCACAGAATTGTACGTTAAAATGACATTCATATTTCATTAACAAAAATTGATTATGCGGTACAAACATTGAATTATATACTGAAATTCCATTTTTTCTCTAAATTTTATAAACATGTTGTTTGAAAGTATTATTTTTTCTTCAATCTTTGGGATAACCATTCGTTTGAAATTAAGTTACGTGTGTAAAAGACTTGGAGAAATTTGTTGTACATTTTTTATCAATTATACAAGGAATTTTTTCTGTATGAGGTTTATGTTACATGTGTTTAATCACTTATTTTGTGAGCTTCGTATTACCAGGAGAAATTTGAGCTGAAATAATTGCATCAATTTGTTCAGATGTAACAATTTCTTTATCAGGTTGCAAAGTTAATAAAATATGTGCATAAGGTAAACCATGTTTTTTAAATTTTATAGCATAGACTTATGCTAATACTTTACCGAATATATCGTTTTTAATTATGTTATCCAAAACTAACATTAATTTCAAGTGAAATAGTTTAACAGTTAAATTTGGAATATCATTTGATGTTGTATTTCCAGGAAATTTTGATAAAATTACATTTAATTATTTCCATTTATGACTACATGTTACTGTTATTAATAAATCTAGTCTAGTATATTTCCTCATTATGTAAATTGCATCTTGATAATGTTTCTGCATATATCTTGGACTTCAAACGTATGTAGATGGAAGTATAAAAAAATTTCAAAATTTTTTCTTTATCCCGAAATTTTTAGAAATGTTGGATGCAGTTTTAACAGATGCGTTGAATAAACCTTGATAACATTTTATTTTTTAATTTTTTTAATTACATCTTAAATAATTTAATTGGTCGTATTCTATTAAAATGTAAAAATAAATGAAAAAATTGTTGTGTCAGCCGTCTCCCGTATAATGATGGATTAAAATTTATTTCATTTGTTCTGAAAACAGTTTGTAGACACTATGTTGTAACATAGTTAGTTTTTCACTTTTATTTGAGTAATTTTTAAAATAACCGGTACTTCATCCTTAATCTCCTAAGGGAAAAAATAATGGAAATACCGTGGGATCGATAAAATGAGACAGTTTATTTGAAAATGTTTCTTTAGGATAATTATCGGGTAATTTTTTCGTATGTACACAATGATCAAGACTTTCTGGTAGTCCAGAGTCTAAAACTATAATAGCACCGCATTCTGCTGTCAATGGCTTATTGTATGTATGTTTTTGCTGGCTAGTTTTTCGTAAAGAAATCATTTTTTAATTTGGTAGTTATTCTACCTTCGTGATTTGGTGTAAATGTTTGTACTTTTTTTGCTATTGGATTTTCTTTCATAATTTTTGTCAAAGTTTCAATATGTTTTTTAAGAATTATAAATATTCAGAAATATTCATACGGCTAGTTTACAGAAAAATTATATTCTCAGACTATTAAAAAAAAAAAAAGAAAGTTATTGTTTAGAATATCTAACTCATCAAAGACT
>NW_019384242.1:1224442-1257737 GCF_000648655.2 Copidosoma floridanum | reverse complement strand
TTCATTTTTCTTCGGAAAAACGCTATCGTCAAAATTCTTAGATAAATAAAATAATTATATATGACCATATTTATTAATTTTAACATTTAAATTTTGCTTACTTTCTTACGATATGTCTTAACAAGCCTTTTTAATGAATCATTTCTAGATAATTTTTTTTCACATTTAATGCAGATATCTCCATTATGTTGATTATGTATTTTTATGTGTCTTTTTAAATGAGTATCTCTTTTAAATTCTTTCTGAGAAATGTAACATTTTATTCTTTTTCCATCGTTACGTTTTTTTATATGTCTTGTGAAATGATTTCTTGATTTGATAATTGTATAACAAATCTCACATTTAAAATTTTGATTCGTATGCTTTGTTTCATGAGTTTTTAGAACTTTCATGTCAGCAAAAACATATGAGCAAGAATGACATTTAAGCATTTGTGTCTTTCTGTAAAATAATATAAAAGTTAGCATTATCACCTAAAAATTTTTTACAACTTAATTTAATATTTCTCTCTAAGTATTATTTGAAATAAGAAATTAATTATTAATATTTCATTATTTAAAAAGTATACGTGACATGATGTATGTTTTTTTTACGATGGTAATTTTTGTTAAAAAAATGTAATGATTTACAATATTAAAATACAACAATAATTATTTTATAATACATATACGTTGAAGCAATAGGTAAGAGACAGTCAGGCTCTTTAAATTGAGATAATATATACAAATGTACGTATAAAATATTGATACATTAAAAAACATGTATGAATTAATATTATACATAAAACAAGTATACATGTGGATGATTATAAATATTATCGGAATTTACGATTTGGTGCAAGGAGTTCTGTCTCTTCGTGAATATGTCAGAGCTTAATTTATTACATTATTTACTTAAACTTTTTAAATAAGGTGATACTGTCACGGTTATTATCATTTTATAATTATGTAAAGTTTTAATTTGTATATGTAGTTTTATCATGTCTTATATGTACATATGAGAAAAAATGAATGTTACATTGCTTTAATTTCATAGTATCACAAAAGAAGTTGAATGCACTAAGAACTTTATACTTATCAATGAATCTCAACAATTTGATAATCACTATATTACAATTTTTAATAAATTATTTATTAACATAATTACATAATTAAACGTGGATTTTATGTTTTATCTATATGTAGACAGTCAATCTATTTGCCTCCTTGGCGGTGTGGAAAAATAGATAAAAATAATTATTTTTAAAACTGAGTAAAATTAATATTTCTCAATAATAGGGGTAATTTATACTTGGTAAAAAAAGTTGTAAGGGGACGAGAAGAATGGTGTAGAAAAGCTTTGGGAGACAAGAAAAATAGTGTTGGGGCTCTTTGGGGAGCTGTGGGGGAAAAAAAGGTGTGGGGGTCTGTGGAGGAACAGAAGAAAATGAGTGAAGGGCTACGGGGGAAGGTCTAGGGGGGGTTTCAAGAAAGAACGAGAAATCTCGATTTAAAGGTAAAAACTGTCAAATTTTTAGCTCATTTGTGGGGGGTCTTTGGGCTGTCTGTGGAGGGGATGTGGAGGGCTGTGGGGGGATACGTGGAATGCCTTACACAAATAACAACATAATTTAGGGATATATATATATAAATGCGTACGTACATATTTAAGCTGTATAATACAACACATATACAATATTTTATTCTCATATACTTTTCCATATAGCTATCATAATACGGGTAGTACTCTTGACAAACGAGAGGGGCAGCAGTAAACGCTTTCAGATGTTACCTCCCGATTTGATACAAATTATATTATAACTAAAAACTATCCGTCCGTCAGAATTCAGATGAGACGCATTGTGAATTCAAAGTAAGCTGATATGACAAGAGAAGCTTGTACGTCGCTTACGTGGGTGCGTGTGTGTATTAGGTTTAAGGTGAATGCTTGAAAATATGATGTCGTAGAATAAGGCCAGCCTCGTTGTGAAAATGTATGTATGTATGAACGAATAGTTACTTGCTTATTAATTGTTCAATTCTAATAATGTATACTAATTTTAAATTTGTAATTTGCACATTACTTCATAATACTCAAAATTGATTGTAAAATCGTCAGAAAGATTAATTTCAAAATTTGTATACTTACTATCATAATCAAACTTGTATTAAGCGTTCTTATATTGCTCATACGAGCTTTCATCATCACTCAAAAGCTCAATCGCACTTGTCAGGAAATGTGATTGGTACTGTTGTATTGTTATTTCCTGATATGTAAAATCATAACACATAACATCATCGTGCAACTATCAACATAGTCTGCAAGAACCTCGCCCATTGGTTGACCTAGTTTAACGAAAGGCCTTTTTTACTCGCTCTGATGCTATGAAAACGTACCATCAAGAGGAAAAATTGCTTTCTTTGCGTCTGTTACTTGTCCTCTAAGGTTTAAGTCAACTCTTAACTCTCGCGACTCGTGAGTACTTTATACACGTAAAGCATAACGTATTGACTGAGGCAACTGGAGTGCGTATCAAGAACATCAATAGTATCGGACTACGCTAAGAAGCGAGGTACCGCAAAGACGGCCTGCTGAAAGTGGTTCCGGCGATAGCAGAAAAAGCAGGAGTTGCAACATCCTACTGGCCACGAACTCATGCGTGTAGTTTAATAAAACACTGAAGGTTACCGCACGAAGCATTAGGAAACTCCGCAGCAGCAGTAACAACAATTAGTAATAGATATAAGTTATTTACAAGTAATAAAATTTATGCTGAATCTTGTTAAAGTGACCCGATTAAATTGTATTTAAAAAAACAAATTATGATTTAATTGCTTGAATAAAAAAACCCATTAGTTTAAATTATCCATATTATTTAAATGAAGATTATTATTTAATTGAAAAGAACAAATAAAGCTCACAAGCTACATCCTAAGAGACCCACGATTGACACTTAAATAAAACAGTTAAGACTATTCTCTGAACATGTCCGGTCATAACAAATTGGCATTCCTTGGGTGTCCTTCAATTTTAGTTTTGTTAAAAAACAAAAAAAAAATTACTATTATTAACAAAATAAATTGAAAATGAACAAATNTTAGAAAAAATTGGAATAAGAGGAGAGTTACGCTCAATCCTCATAAACACAGAAAGATTTCGAATAATCGGAAAGGCGTGATTTGAAGTTTTGTGAGCCTTGACCGCCGCACACCACAAACTATAAATTTCAGGGGGCAAAAATGGGCTTACGTAAATTCTCTGTTTACCCCCACATCCAAAAATAGTATCAGCTGTATTTTTCGACAATTTATACGATTCACCAAGTATTCTATTTTTCATGTCTATGGAAACTGCTCGTGCAAGTATGCCGCGAGTTACTAAAGGAGAAGACTTTGCATTAGGTGATTTTCTCTTAGGGGCCCAGGGACGTATAGAGCTGACATGGGTCAATAAGTCAGAACATCCCATTGAATCGAGTACTTTCTTGGTTATTACTGCATCAAAATCCTGAACTGCACTAGGTATATTAGTAATTAAAATTTACATCTGAAAACTACCTTAACAACCCTATTGACTGAATTTAATGATGAGAAACTCAAGACAATACAAAAACCACAACTTTTAAAATTAGCACTACAAACGTTTATTAATGGTTTACCTGACTCGTGTCAATTAAGTATAGCTTTTTCGATACTCAAAGATATCTATGAAGCCTTAGAAGCTGCTTTACTTACTGAACGCACTTGCCCACCAGTATACAATGAGGCTAAATACGTTTACAAGGCCGTACCCATGACCTCTACTTCTACGACTCATGACTCTTTGGTACCGAACTTTACCAAAATTTCTGTTCCTGTCTCTACTTAGTTTGGCCACCAATAAAAATTCGTCATTTTTAATGACCCATTGATACACAATAAAAATTCTTTCCCGCATACCTACGATAAAAATGATGTCATGATGACTTAATCAAAATTTGACGAGTATGGTCGAAAAATTGTACTTAGCTACGCACCTCAACTACGATCAAGTACTTCGCCACCAAACCGTACACCACCACCACCCTGAAATAATTAACCTAGTCACTACCATTATCCTCTCAATTTTCAAGAATTTTTATATTTTTAACCACCACCATTTTATCCACCTTACTACCCACAAATGTTTTATCCCTATCTTTATACTCAAAGCTACGCTTACCATCAAAAAGCTCCGTTTCAATACTACAACCAAACACAATACCAAAATTATAATCAAGAACGATACCAAGACTCTTGTTCTTACTCTTCAAAAAACGAGAACGAGACTTGTCAGTTGGAGGTGACTTCGATTTTTACTATCAGTTAAATTACGTTGTAAACCATTTTGGAAAGATTCGGAAATTTTTATATTAGATTTAGGTGCAGAAGTAAATGTCATCAGTTATAACGCATCAAAGAACGGAACAGAAATTAATTGTGATAATAGAATTAAATAAGAAAAAATAGCCCCACGGAGAATGTACACTTTAGGTACCGTAACGGTGAATTTATTTGATACAGATCACGAATTCACGTTATCAGTCCAGAATCGCCAATAAATAATGTATTAAGCCAAAGAGAACCAGGAAAAGACCGCCCAATTGCGTATATATCAAAACTTTAAATTTGGCTTAAAAAAATTGTTCTCAAATGGAAAAAGAATGCTTAGCAGAAGTTGTAGCAGTCCAATATTTTTGACATTACTTATATGGCAGGAAATTTACGGTTTACGAAGATCATGAACAACTATCCTGGAGTAAGTCTATCAAAGATCCTATGAGTGGGCTAAATAGATGGGGAGCAAGACTTTGTTGCTATAGCTTTGCTCAAAAGTACAAACGTGGTTAACTAAATACAATCGCGGACGCCTTATCGAGAAATCCAATAAATTCGAATGAAGACGAAAGTGATAAAGATAATTCGTGGGACAATGAAACATCATTACAAGCTCGTTTGCTACCTATAAAACCTAAACAAACAAAAATTTAATAGCTCGCCAAAATATGTCAAAAACCAATTAATCTTATTCCGATACCAGAAAGCATACAATCAGCACCTAAAGTAAGAAAAAATAAACCTAGAGATACACAATTTAAAGTTTCTCTGGGTAAGGAAGGTGGACAGGATGAATTGAATGCACCTTCAATAGCGGAAAGATTGAAAGCGTGACACAGAAAAGAAACACCAAGAGCTCAAATACAAGACTTGTCATCTGAACCCGACACCGCGTCTACCTCACAGTTTAGTATCCCACAATCCGATGCGCCAATACCATTACAAGATTAATCATTTATGCCAAGCTTTATAAATGCTCTTAAAGAAAAGATCTTTCAGAATATAATGAAAAACTCAAGGGTTGAAAATTCGGAAATCTGTAAAATTGAAGAAATAATTGAAAAAAATTTAGTTTTTTCACCAAGACAAACTAATATTCCAATAAAATCCAGTACGTCCCGAGCCAATGACGTTAATCAAAAATCTGTAACATTTTAACAAGAGAAAGACTCTACTTCTTCTGATGAAGAAACTTTAAGTTTAATTTTAATAAAACCAGAATTTCAATCTTCTTCTCGATGCTCCGTACAAGACCAAGTAAACAATACAAAAAAAAGTAAAGAGCAGTTATCCAATTCAAGAAATAATACTTACATTAATAAAGATTTCAATAAGGAAAGATTCATTGAAGAATGAAATTAAAACTCATTATGGTGGGAAAGTTACGATCAGAAAAATGAAATTCTAAGTAACAGCGATCTTGGATAAATACAATCTTTACCTAAATCCCCACCGAACGTCATGATGGCAGTTACTTAAATTAAAAACAAGTAAATTTACTTCAATCGTCACCTCATAATTCGATTTTTCTCACAATAGAAAATTAACGGATCGATGAAACAATGAACGAATTCATTGCAAACGAAAATCCTATTAGAGCGAAATCTCCATTTAAATAATACAGAATAAGTCCTACCAAAAATTAAATTACAAAACTCTGATGATGATCTATACAAAAGAAGCTTATCACCTATAGAGCAAAAGAGAAAGAAGAAAAAGAGGACAAAACATCCAATCAAAATACTTTACTACAAACAAGTCATACGGCAGCATTAGAACCCATACAGCAAAATTGGAACTTAGATTGTAGCAAAAAAGTAACAATTAGTATAAGTCCCGCTGGGGATCCCTATAGAACAATTTAGAAAACAAATAATTTAAAATTCTTAAGTACTCGTGAACATTTAACTTTCACAAAGAATAACTACGTCTATTTTATTTCTAAAACTGTAGATTTAAAATCAATAAACAATAAACTACTATGAAATATAGGAGCTACATTAAGAGAAGAATTATTATAAGTTAAACCAAAATTGGGAGACGTTATTATTACGAAAAACCGAGATCACTACATATTTTCACTAGTTGTGAACAAAAACTTTACTGATAAAACAAACCCTAGCATTTCAGGAACCTGCTTTAAAAATCTTGCAAATGCCAAATTAGTAAAGAGAGTTAACACCGCTCGTATCTCTAAAAAGGTCAACTCACCGATAATCTCCCTAGAAAAGAAATGCCATCACTTTTATATGAAGAGTTACGTCACCCTCCCCTTACAGTTAAAATTTGTTTTGGCGCATGTTCTCATCGAACCCTAGAAGATAAAGAGGAAAAATTTGTTAAATGTCATACTAGCTTATTTGGCGGTCATAAAGGAGAAGTAAAAACTTATAGACGAATGAAAAAAAATAGTATTAGAAAAGAATGCGCAACGACATTGCTGAAAACATACAAAAATGTAAAATTTGCTAGGATTAAAAATTTGTCTACATAAAAACTAAAGAACCTATGGTAATTACAGACACACCATCAGAAGTATTTGACAAGGTCGCAATAGATACAGTGGGCCCTTTCCCACAAAGAACATCTAAAAATAAGCACATTTTAACAATTCAATGCTTTCTTACAAAATTTTTTATCGCAGTTCCTGTTTTAAACATACAAGCAATAACTATTGCCGATATGTTATCAAGATATTTTATTTTAACTTTCTATTTAATTTTCAGTTTCTGTTCCTAAAATACAGGCAAAAACTATTTCCGATGTTTTGTCAAAATATTTTGTTTTAACTTTCGACATTCGTAGAATTATTCTCAGTGACATATCAAAAAGTTTTATTAATCAAGTACTGACAGAAGTATCACAAGCTTATAGATTTCGTTCAGCTCTGACTGCTGCACATCACCCACAATCAAATGGATTGTTGGAGAGAAGCCACGCTGTGTTAAACGATTTCTTGAGAAGTAACGATGAAAATAAAAATGATTGAGATAACATGGTTCCTTTTGCAATGCATGAGTATAATACTTAAGCTCATTCAGCAACAGGCTTGATAACTTTCGAACTTGTCTTTCGTAGACAGGCACGTTTCCTAAATCCACTTCCAGACGAATTCAAAATAAAATCATGTAGCTCATATGATAGTGACCTTGCCTGCTGTTTACGTACAATACAAAAAATTTCTTGCGACAGACTTAAAATATCAAAACAAAATACAAAAACACGTTATGACAATAAGTCAAAGTCACAGAACATGGAAGTCAAAATGACTGTTTATGGGATTAAAGAACCCCGGAAAGAAAAGTTAGATAGGTTTTATAACGGAATTTTGGAAGTCACAGAAATACATAGTAATAATAACGTCGTATTGTAATCATGAAATGAAAGGAAAATTAGCAAACATATCTACAAAGTAAAACGTTGCTTACTATAAAAAAAAAAAAATAATAAAATGTTTATTAAATCCTTCTCGCAAATTGATTCGATCAAAATGTTGACTTAAAACATTACCTTTCCGCTTCTGCTAACACTAAGGCCTTGCATAATAAGAAGCAAAGAAGAGATAGCTGCAGAACCTTACGACAACATGCTTTTAGTGAATGATCCAGGTATATATATTATGAATACACCAACGAAGTCAGACTAACTCGTACTGAATGGCACGGTAATATTAGGTTGGATTTTCGTAGCATTAAAGACCAAACTGAACTACACTATGAACACCTAGATTCTGTATTTGAACAGTGTACTAGAGTACTTGAAAATCAAGAATGCAATAACTTAATACCTAGATACACATTGAATAATATTATTCGTTTAACAAAGTTAATGTACGAAGATTAAAAATTATTTTTTGCACCTGGAATACATATACATTTTTTTTTTTTTTATATTATAGTGCTCTACGTCCAGCTCCTTTAATAAGGGCACTACTATGGGCACTTAGCACTTGGGAGAAGGAAGGGATGAGGGATGGGAGGCCTCCCATTACTGAGAGGGGGTAGGGGGAAATTAGGCAATTTTCGCTGCGAGAAGGTCGCCTAAGCCCTCCTCGAGGAGCATTGCGTGGTGAAAAAGCACATGCGAAAAATCACAGAGTTACTTGCCCGAAAAGTCGCACTGGCCGGGAATCGAACCACGGTCTCTCGCGCGTCAATCCACGACCTAGCCGACTGAGCCACCGCGCGCTCAAAAATAAATACTTATACATAGTAAAGAAACAAACTTTAACAATAAAGTCAAAGTTATCTGTAGCCTCATGATAATGAGACAAGCACTACTAGAATTCGTGTGGTGGATTTCGGAAAATTTTTTTTAAATCCATGGATATGTGGATGATCAAGATAATATTAATGTAGATATAAATTATCTTTACAATTCTACTTAAACAATATCATATTAAGAAGCAAAATAGACTCATATTGTACGCTTAAATCTCGAAAAAATTTATATAGAATTAGAGAAAAGTAGGAAAGATAATGAAAAAGTTATAAAAAATTTGGAAAGTTTAACCGAAAAAGCATGCTGATAAGATTATGATTTAAAAAAAATTAAGTATAAAATAGAAGTATCAGAATATGATCCGGAAACTCAATTGCACTTTTTAGAAAATGCGATTGGTACTGTTGTATTGTTATTTGCTTATATGTAAAATCATAACATGTAACATCATCGTGCAACTGTCAACACAGTCCGCAAAAACATCGCTTATCGGTTGACTTAGTTTAACGAAAGGCCTCTTTCACTTGCTCTGATGCTATATAAACGCACGATCAGGAGAAAAAATCCCTCTCTTGATGTCTGTCACCTGTCCTCTATAATTTTAGTCAATTCTTGACTCTTGCAACTCGTGAGTACCTTATACACGTAAGTCATAATGTGTTGGCTGAGGCAACTCGAGTGCGTGTTGAGACTATCAATAGTATTAGACTACGCTAAGAAGCGAGGTACAGCAAGGAAGGCCCGCTGAAAGTGGTTCCGGCGATAGCAGAAAAAGCAGGAGTAGCAACATCCTACTGGCCACGAACTCATTCGTGTAGTTTAATAAAACACTGAAGGTTACCGCACGAAGCATTAGGAAACTCTGAAACAGCAGTAACATCAATCAGTGATAGATGTAAGTTATTTATAAGTAATAAAATTTATACCGAATCTTGTTAAAGTGACATGATTAAATTGTATTTAAAAGAACAAATTATCATTAAGTTGCTTTAATAAAGAAAAACATGACTTAANACTTGGTCAATCTCATTGGCCCTTTTCAGGGCCATTAAACGTTGAAAGCTACATCTTAAGAGACCCACGATTGACCCTTTAATAACACAGTTAAGACCATTCTCTGAACAAGTCCGGTCATAACAAAGAAAAAGACAGACAGCCAAGCTAAGCTGAGCGGAGTTTAACCGGAGATTAGCCGTGATATTCGATTTTTTTTCCTTCTAATGCAGTGTATATCTATCTATTTTTTGCAACGCTTATTCGTTACGGTCACCACGCATCACTCACTCTTACTCACCACGCTTACGCGCGTCTATAGATGTTAACTCGATAAGACGTCTTACTCTGTGTCGAAAGACAAGCTGACAGCAGACGAGGCTTGGTTCCCTCCCATACCCTTAAAAAAGGATCTGTTTGTGACTTTGTTTACGTTTGTGCATATATTTATTCTAAGTCTCTGATAAAGTACATATTTTTTTAAACAAGAGTCTTCCTTAGAAGTGAAGCTATTCATTCGAACTTTTTTCTTATTATAAATACATCTCTTACTCCGAAATTTGTGCAACAAAGGCTGAATAATCGCTGTTACATGTAAGAGGAATGTTATATAATGCGATTTCAGGAATTTTTTTTTAGAAAATCAGGCTAGTAAAAAATGTTTAAGAAATTCATGTGTACTTCAAGCGTGTTAAAGTACAATATAAATTTTTTTCAGCAAGTGAATACATTCTCTTAAAAATGACCGCATCTCCTTAAGTAATTTATGTAAACGATAGTTTTTTAAAGATACAAATTGATATTTAAAATGACCAATTTTCGTTGAATATTTTTTTTTTTAAAAGAAGTGATCAAATTATTATAATTAAAGAATCTCTTTAATAAAAGAGTAGTTGGTTCTAGTTTTGTATTTGAGAACTAAATATTAATATTGGCTAACAAAAAGTTAATTTTAAAATAAGTGCACAAACAATACTTGCACAAAAATGTTAAAACGTAATTCCTTATCAATCAACATTATATACTACAACAGATTTTAGGGATTTGAAAAGAGGTTAAGGTTGCTCAATAACGACGGAAAAGATCATGTTGAGAATTTGTATTCTTTGTTTGAATTAAGAACTATTACTACCACCATCTAAAGTAAAAAAAAATGAATGAAAATAACCTCATTTTCAATATTTCAGGTAACCAAATCAATTTAAAGTCCGCTTATTTGTTTTGACTAATCTAACTTAAATATAAAGCAAAGTCGCTAAAACTGTTGTAATCGTGAACCGCGATAACTACTGAACCGATTTTGCTGAAATTTCGCATACCGATTCTTGACACTTCCTGGATGGTTTTAGTATGGTTTTTATCATGAAAAATTTAATAACAATAGCAATAAACAAGCTCAAAGTTTTGCAAAAATACGCCTGCTTTTGACTTTAGTTCAGTAGGATCCGCTAGGTGGAGTTGAGGTAAAATTAAAGCCACCCGCAATCAATGATAGCAAAGAGTGGTTATCAGTTGCCCTGCCGAGACGACGACTTCCGTAGTCAGTTTTCGGCATTCCAGTAAGAACAAAGGTGTTTGTCGTGAAGCTGGGCATCCTAGCTATCGCTGACACGCTTCGTTCATGGGCAAGCGAAATACATCGGCTTTCACCCCAAACCGCCAAAATAACCGAGCGCCACGAAAAAATGGGCGCTTAAAACATCAACGCTTAAAAATAACCGAGCGCCACGAAAAAATGGGCGCTTAAAACATCAACGTCTCAGGCAAAATACCAGGAGACATCCGGCCAGAGCTCAACCTGCTTCATCAACACAACAAGGTTTAGAAGCCCTTCTTCCATCCAACCTGGTCCTAGAAGAGCAAGCCAGGCAGAACAACCATGACAAGCCTGAGCAGACATATCGGCCTGAAGGTTTAATAGCCTCCTCATCAAAAGTTGGTCGCGAGACAAACTCCACAAAGAAGATATTCTTCAGGCCCACTGCCCTGACCAACAATCAGCAGATAGTGATCCAGTAAACGACCAGGAAACGAGATTTTGTTCGGCCAGCTGCATACCTTCCTCTAGCGCGTTTACCTTTTGCAGAGACTCCAAGGGCAAGGACGAAGCAACCTCGGGTCCAGAAACCCGAGCTCCGCGATCCCCGTCGACTGAGCAGAGTTAAACAGCAAATATTTGTCGTTTATTGAACGCCTGATAAAGTACGTCAAATAATCGAACCTCACCAGCTCTCCATCGTTAGGAAAAAAAAAATGAAGATAAAAATCGGCCCTTTTCAGGGCCATCAATAAATTTTACCGTAAAGTAACTTTCAATCTCATCAGTCTTTTTAAGAGCCATTAAACGTTGAACTACTTTTCTAAAAATAGATCTGCCCTTTGCTGGCAGACATCGAGAGCAGAGCTGTTTGTCGTGAGTCTGGGAACCCCGGCCACCGACGACTTTCTACACTCGAATTACATAGGCCAGAAATTACTTTTCCTCCAAGATTAGCGTTCAGCTAACTTGGTCAATCTCATTGGCCCTTTTCAGGGCCATCAAACGTTGAACCACTTTGCCGAAAATAATCTTATTTGTACTTTTGGACAAATGTCTTTAAGCGAATTGCAACGATTCGTCCAACAGAGATCTATTTAAAGACAGCTGATTCCAAAACTAAGTCAGTCATTTACTGGCAGACATCGAGAGCAGAGCTGTTTGTCGTGAGTCTGGGAACCCCGGCCACCGACGACTTTCTACACTCGAATTACATAGGCCAGAAATTACTTTTCCTCCAAGATTAGCGTTCAGCTAACTTGGTCAATCTCATTGGCCCTTTTCAGGGCCATTAAACGTTGAACACCTGCCAAAGTATATATTGTAATTGACAAAATATAACAAACACAGCACTTTTTAGGGCGCGCAAAAATTTTTAACAATGCCTCGAATCGCAAGAGGGCGAATCGGGAGGAGAACTTCTAATGCTTTAAATGTTTACAACTTTAGGAGTCGAGAAACTGATGCAGAACATTCATCGAGAGTAGAACAGCAACGGCAAAATCGACGATTGATCAACCATTTAAGTGACAGATCCGCTTTCTGTTACAATCCTGACATTGATTACTTAAATCTTCCATCAATTCAAATTGGCGGAATGGTTTCTATTTGCACTCATTGTGGCGCTAAAAAATGGAGAGATGAAGCTCCAGGGCTCTGTTGTTCTGGTGGTAAAGTTTCCCTTGATCCACTGGAAAATCCTCCTGAATTGGTAAGATGTCTGTTAATGGACGAACACCCCCTATCAAAACATTTCCTTGATAACGTCAGACGTTACAATACGCAATTCCAAATGACGTCATTTGGAGGGAAAGAAATTAGAGAAGGAAACTTTATGCCAACTTTCAAAATCCAAGGTCAAGTATACCACTTAATAGGTAGCTTACTTCCTGAACAGAACAAGAGTCCGCAGTGCTTACAAATCTATTTCATGTCTGAAGCTGAACAAATTTCTATTCGGTCAGATAATGCCCTAAAAAAAACTTTGATTGAATCATTACAAAAGGTGATGCATGATTGCAATCCTCTTATAAGAACTTTTAAATCCAATTATGACTCTCGAACAGTAGATGAACTTGAAAACTTAAAATTGATTATTCATGCTGATCGAACTCCTGTTGGGGAGCATCGAGGACGATACAATGCGCCTAGAGTGAATGAAGTTGCTGCATTAATAGTTAACGAGGAAAAAGGCCCTAGAGACATTATTTTACATGGTCGACATGGGCGGTTGGAGCGAGTTTCTGAGCTCCACCGATTCTATGACTCCTTGCAATATCCTCTTATGTTTGTTTTTGGAGAAAATGGATATTCTATTGATGTACCACTTTACGGTGTTCCAAACAAAACTGTTTCTTGCATGCAGTTCTACTCTTATAGGTTTATGTTAAAAAATGATCATATAAATTACCTACTTTATTATAAGAACTTACTCAATCAATTTGTTGTTGATATGATGGCAAAAATGATCACAGAACGTTTACTTTACTTGCGAACACATCAAAAACAACTGCGTGCTGAAAGTTACATTCATCTACGAGATGCAATAAATAATGATCGTAACATTGAACCCTCCAGTATCGGACAGCCTGTAATATTACCATCCTCATTCACTGGCTCACCGCGATATATGCATGAAAAAACTCAAGATGCAATGGCTTACGTACGTGGGTTTGGGCATCCATGTTTATTTATCACTGTCACGTGTAACCCTGAGTGGTCGGAAATAAAAAATGAATTACACAAAAATCAAAAACCTTCAGACAGGCATGACATTGTTTCAAGGGTTTTTCACTTGAAATTAAGGAAACTTATAGATGTCCTCACTAAGAAAGCAATATACGGCGAAGTTGATGCTTGGATCTATAGTGTCGAATGGCAAAAACGAGGGCTACCTCATGTGCACATACTTTTATGGCTTAAAACAAAAATTCAGCCGGATGAAATAGACAAGATCATTTCAGCTGAATTACCAGATCCTCAACAAGATCCCTTGCTATTCAGTATAATTTCGAAAAGTATGATTCATGGACCTTGCGGCGAATTCAACATGGCTTCACCATGTATGGATAATGGAAAATGTACAAAAAAGTTTCCTCGAAATTTTGTTAAAGAAACCCTAACTGCAGATGATGGCTACCCAACCTATCGTAGAAGAGCCCCTGCAGATGGAGGTCATAGTTCTGTACTTACAATTCGTGGCAAAGAAGTACAGAGTGATAACCGTTGGGTTGTACCGTACTCACCCGTCTTATCACGATGTTTCAATGCACACATTAACGTTGAATTTTGTCATTCAGTGCAAGCAATTAAATATATTTGCAAATATATCAACAAAGGATCGGACCGTGCCACTTTTTCAGTTGGAAACATTGACGAAATTGCAAACTATGCCAATGGACGCTATATTTGTTCCTCTGAGGGATTTTGGCGTTTTTTTGACTTTGAGATTCACGCACGGTATCCTCCAGTCTTACATTTAGATGTTCACCTTGAAAATTATCAAAGAGTTTACGTAAATCAGCAAAACATTCAACAGATTCTCGAAAATCCGAGAAAAACAACGTTGATGGCGTTTTTTGAACTTTGCGTAATAGATGATTTTGCTAAAACTCTTTTGTATTCCGAAGTTGCCGCCTATTACCGATGGGACAGTAATAAGTTTGTGAAAAGAAAACGGGGTAAAGATGTTCCAGGCTGGCCAGGAGTAAAAAAAGATTCAGCTATAGGTAGAGTTTATACGATTCATCCCACCCAGTCGGAATGCTTCCATCTTCGAATGTTACTTCAATATGTTCGAGGCCCAACTTCATTTGAGTACTTAAAAACCGTTGATGGTGTTACTTACGCAACTTTCAAAGCTGCCTGTTACGCACTTGGTTTATTGGAAAATGATGATCAATGGAAAAACACACTCGCAGATGCTGCTTTGTCTGAGAATCCATCTAAATTACGTGACTTATTTGCTATTATTTTAGTTTTTTGTGAGCCATCGCAACCTCTAATTTTGTGGGATATGTTTAAACAACAATTATGCGAAGATATTCTTCACTCTCGACGAATTCAACTCAACGATTTTGAAGTTGAATTTTCTGAAAAAGTGTTTAACAGAGGTTTAATTGAAGTAGAAGACAAGATCATCTCTCAAAATAGTAGTGGAAAAGTCTTTTTCCTGGATGCTCCTGGAGGCACTGGAAAAACATTCCTAATTAATCTTATGTTGGCCCAAGCAAGATCGGCTGGAAAACTGTCCCTTGCTGTTGCATCTTCTGGCATTGCTGCCACTCTCTTGAGTGGAGGTAGAACAGCTCACTCCACTTTTAAACTTCCATTATGTGTTTTTTCCGGAGAAGATTACACGTGCCTGATACGCAAAAATGGCCCACTTGCAAAAATTCTTCAAGATACAACATTTATTGTATGGGATGAGTGCACAATGAGTCACAGAGCTCACATTGAAGCAATTAATAGAACATTGCAAGATTTAAGATCAAACCAGAATTTAATGGGTGGCATTACATTTGTTTTTGCTGGTGATTTTAGGCAGACGTTACCAGTAATTCCGAGATGAACTAGAGCTGATTTCTCTGGCATTATGTAGAGTCTCTTGATTTACGTACTAATATGAGAGCACATCTCTGCGGAAGAAACACGGAATTTCCAACACAGCTATTAAAAATTGGCGATGGCACGATGGAAAATGAAAACGGTCTTATCACTCTAGATCAATTCATCGGAAAACTGGTTACAACTGTCGATAATCTTATTTCTGAAGTTTACCCAGACATTGAAAATTTATCAAACAAATCATGCCAATGGTTATGTGAGAGAGCGATAATTCCACCGAGAAATTCTACAGCAGAGGAAATTAGCAACATTATTCTTTAAAAGTTTGTAGCTGATTCTCAAGAGTACCTCTCTATTGATTCAGTCATCGCATCTGAAGATGTTGTTAATTATCCTCAGGAGTTTTTAAACTCCCTAACTCAATCAGGATTTCCACCCCATAAGTGAGTTTGAAAGTTGGAGCTCCGATTATGCTACTACGTAATCTTCAACCCCTGAACCTATGTAATGGAACCAGACTGCAAATTGAAACTCTGCGAAATAATGTTATAGAAGCTACTATTTGACAGGTCTAGCATCAGGACAAATAGCTTTTATTCCAAGAATTCGGATGAGACCAACTGATTTACCTTTTCAGTTCAAGCGATTACAGTTTCCCGTCAAAGTTTCTTTTGCAATGACAATTAACAAGTCGCAAGGGCAAATTTATAATTTTGTGGGAGTAGATTTACGTTCAAACTGCTTTTCACATGGACAATTGTATGTCGGGCTTTCAAGAACTGGTAATCCACATCATCAGATTGTTTTAATTCCTTCTGGAAATAAAACTAAAAATGTCACGTATACTGAAATTTTGTGAATGAAAAAATAATTTTAAACAATATATTTGTATCTTTATAGCTTTAACAAATAACCCTTTGTTATATCATAACGTTAACATGTAAAAATCAACGGCCCTTTTCAGAGCCAATACCTATTTTATGACGTAAAAAATGCACGATACTTTTTACCATCATTTTTTTCCTTTTTTCGCTATTTTCAATAAGAAGTTACTTGTTCCAAAAAGTGTCAAAAATAGATGTGAAGTTTTTTAACTGAAAACCTCCTATATTATTTGTCAACACACATGTGTTTCATTCAGCGAGTCTCGGGTGAAGCCGAGATGGGGGGCTGCTACTTTGTTAATAAAGCCTGAAGAGGTTGACACTCCAGTCGATGAAACGTCGCTGTATTGAATAAAGAAAACGCGTTGTGTGTTTTTTATTTCAAAGTTTGCCCCAAAAGATCAAGTAGTAAATTATTGAATTAAAATCCATAATTGTATTGTACAGTACAAAGAATTTGTTTTTAATGTTTGAAAATTTTTTAAAAATATAAGAAAATTGTATAAAGAATCATTTAATAATTGTTAAACCAACAAATTTTTGTGAGTAAATGAATATTTATTAACTTATACAAAAACTGCTCTGCTAAAATATAACTTCTAAAAAATCTTTTTTCTTCCTTTTTTTCGTGCCCTGTAAACGAAAATATGCTTTAATATATCTTTTTTCCTACAGCAAGCTTTATCGTCCACGTTTTGAAACCCTTTGTTTTTTACCCTACCTACACTCCTACATCTTAATCTTGCCTACTGTTCTTAGATTTCTTCCTCTTGGGGCTTGGTACTGATACAACACTGACTGTTATAGGAGTTATAGGTTTTATTCCCAGTGAATACAGATTTTTTTTAAAACTGTTTTCATCAGAAAAAATTTCTATAAAATCCAAGCTGTTTGAGGGCGAGATTCTTCGCAGAATCTTCCTTCGCAGTGTTTTCAAGGTTTTCTTCTTGTCCCACAGGTTTGTATACAGAGGTGGATGTGAAATAGTGTTAAGGCCTTACGTAGGAATTAACAGTCCCAATCCAAAGTGCCAGGCAGGGAGTGTTAGCCTTACCTGAGAAAAAATGTCTCTGAAACATTGGGCTTTTCTGAAGATGTTACTTAACTTAAATTAGATGCTTCAACAGAGAGCGCTAGCTGGACAGACGGGAAGTAGATCGTCCTGAGATATGGATTTTTTTTCAATGACAGACTACACAGCGGTCAGTGGACTTAATGCTCCAGTGATGCAGAGAGTAATAGCTTAGCTGGCTAGGTATTTCATTGGAGATATTTGCACTGTGCCCATGTTATGAGAGGTATGGTATCAGGTAGAGAATTGGCAAATAAGTGCAGCAATAAACTACCATACACAAGGTGTGAGTGGATGGTCTCGATTACTAGGCAAATAGACTGCCACGGTAAGTGACTTATCTTTATTCAAATAGTTCTTACGTTTATTTTATGAGTATGCAGGAGATTATTCTGTAATGTATCATGTATCAGTAAATCGTGTTCATGTAAGGTTCTTTGTTAGTACGTACCTGAAAAGTCCTCTCAAACTAAGTGTCAGGGAGGTGCAATAGATAGGCTACCATCCTATTACTCTATTAACTTATAAGACTTTGAGTGATACAAAATACGTTATTTAGTGAGTGCTTGTATTGATTCTTCATTGTTGTATATTATTCATATTCCTACCAGTTCGTAGTTACTTGATGATTTTCTAAGATATGTTGAAACTTTTTATAAATGCTATTATAAAAAAAAAACAAATCAGTAAGATATTATTTCAAGTTTTTAAACAAAATTCACGTCAGTATTCATAGAATTTCTGGATAGTAGGATATTCGAGTTTTTACTTCTTAGAATATCTACAAAAATTATTATATGTTTGATAAAAAAATAATGATATGGAAGATCCCAATGGTGTCAGAAGTACTATGGGACGAGGTGATGTTTGCGTTATAGATAGAGGTTTTCAAGACAAAGTGCTTTACTTAGAAAATCTGGGTTACACAGTTTTGATGCCACGTAGGAGGGAAAAATATTAAACTTGACAACAACAAAATCTAACGATTCTCGTTATGTTACTAAATTAAGATGGATAGTGGAAGCTGTTCGCAGTACTCTTGAAAAAAATATAGACTATTGCATCAACAACTTGACAATAAACTTTTATCAAGAGCTGGTGCATATTGTAAAATAGCGTGTTTTTTGAATAACAGATGTGGAAAGCGCTTGAATAGCAATAAAAATGATGGTGGATTACAATAAATAATTGTAGAAAGAATGTTAAACTCTTCCTAACACAAAAATACAGTAACATCAGGAATGAGGACTGCAAAATGGCTTATATGGCCCACTACCATAAAAAAAATTATTATCTCAAGATATTACTGATTTTCCAGAGATGATGGAAAGGGATCTTTAAATATTTTTTTCGGGTCCTTATCAACTAGGACAAGCCGTCTGTTATCTAGCAGAGCTGATGGATGATATTGACGATATAAGTTGAGAATACGTTATAGCCAAACCTAATATCACTAATTATCAGTAAGATCCAGGCACATTAATAGTGAGACTTATAAGTGTTACATTGAATACAAGACAATAGTCTTATGTTCTTATATCGCAGCAGTTATTTATTATCTCAGTAACGCAAGGTACCAATCCAGAATCATAAGACCCACGAAAGTTCTTCCTAAGCTATTTCTCAGTATGGACGTTGATACAACTGTAGATAAAGTTAGTGGTGAAAATTAAAATTGGAAATGTACTTTAATATGATACTATAAATCATTTTAGTTTTATAAAATCATTTAGAACACAAACATGATTTGATTCTTTTTATGATAAACCAAACATGTTTCTTATTTTTTATGTACTTTAGTTTAATTTATATTAAAAATATATACAATTACTTCCTCTAATCTTATAATAGCACCTTCGCCGATTGATTTTGTTTATCAGTTGAACAAATAAAGTGGATAGCTGCTTTTTTATACGGACAGTGTCGAAGATGCATTCTAAGAACTCCTCTGCTTAACACAATGTCAAAGTACATTACGTCAGCTAACTTTAAGAGACTTTCTGTACGTAAATCAAGCTAAAAACGGCTTTTTGACGCTGCAGCGAATTAATATTTGATTGAAAAACTTTTATTAACTTTGAGAGAAAAATCCTTCAGTACTGTTTGGTGTAACAGCCCCTACCAAACTACTAAATTTTGAGTTTATATTTTAAAAAATGGAAAAATTGTCAAAAAATTGTGTTTTTCGCTTTTTGAGCATGTTCCTGTCCGAAAATGGTAAAATTGATTCATCTATTTAAAAGAACAGGAAAATATACACAAAAAAAATATCATTTAAAAATTAGCTTAGTATAGTCTACATAACCTTAAATTACATCGAAAAATTGAAATGATTTTCATCACTGTAGATCAAATCCGAAAAATCTGAAAAAAATTAGGCTCATTTCTTACCGAAAAACTTAGTAGTATTATTTTTTTTCAATTTTCCGTTCAAAAATGTACAGCAGGAGAAGTTTTTTTTCAGAAAAAAACACGTTTTTCTTGCTAAAAGCACACTTGCACCACGTAATGGGCTGACAATTTAGCTGAAGGTGTTTTAAAATATGTTGTATTGAATTGCTTATTTAAAATAAAATATCAGACAGGGCAATTTTCACCGAGGCCTTTACCAAAAAACGTTGTTGAAATTTAATGAAACTTTTTGAAAGTTACATTTCAAATATTTCTTGGGTATCATCGAAATCAGATCTCATGGATGTTATAAAAAATTCTTATTTTTCACATAAGACATTGAATATTATTAGTTATGTATTTAAAAACTATGATCGATTGTTTGACATCAATAAAACAGAACATGTAAGATTAAATTTTTTTTAAAAATATGGCTATGATAAACCTTCTATTCGTTAAGATACAGAAACATTTTTGGTTGATAAGTTGTAGTATTTGTATCAATTTATGTAAGTTGGGTCCCTTTATAAAATTTGTGACAGTAATTTTTCAGTATACTAAGATTATTACAATAAGTATTTGAGTACACAAAAAGATTGGGTAAAGGAGGTTATAATTATATAATCAAAATCGTGATGCAAGGAAGACAACGGTAAGAAAAATATTAGCACACATTTGTATATGGAAAAGATTTACCGTTTTTTAGTACTATGATGATTTAGAATGCAGGAATCAACTTAGGAGTGATGGCAGAAATAAATTCATAGTAGTGTATGCTCAACTGGCTTGTTAGCCATCAAGTATTGCTTCACGTCTTAAGGTATATTATTTTGCATGTTGATTTATGCTGAAGACAAAGTAAAATGTAGTAGTAAAGAAATTTTTACAACACTAATTACAGGAGCAAGCTTTCTTTAAAGAGAGGGGATAGAATTGTGTATGATTCCGTTAAACTTGCAATTCAATTCCAATTAATAATAGTCATAAGTAATAACCGCAGGCTCAACAATATTTTTGGTTTAACTAATTCTTTCAGAATGAACTATTTTTGTCGAGTATATAACTGTACTATAAAAAAGGCTCAAAGTATGACTGAAGAATGTAATTCAATGCTAAGAACGCGTGAAAGTTATAAGCAAAAGGTAGAGAGAAAAAATTTGTCCAAGACTAATATTAAAGAAGAGTGTCTCTTTTATGAAGTCGATGTGTTAAGGACATTCAAATGTTTAAACTACGAGATTAATGTTAGTAAGAAGGTAGAAGTAAAAGGAATAACTTTTAAAGTTGGGATGGTTTTTGTGACAAAAGTTGATGGCTTTCATTAATTATTTGGTAAAATAAGTAGATTAAAATGCGTTAAAAATAACTATAACGTGACTACGGAACTTTATAAAAAGCTGTACTTTCATTCGCATAACCATTTATACATTGTCCAACAAAATACTCATGAAGACATTAGTATGCATCTTGATATTTTTATAGATATGGAACCAGCTCTACTCATGATAAAAAATATTACGCCGAATTATCAAGATGAACAAAATGTAGAGCCTTGAGGATGTTTAAGGTCAGGCTTGTAAAATAAATTACATAATAAAAATAAACGAAAACAAATATTTTTCTATACATCCCATTCACTTATGTACTATTTATATTTTGATGATTTTCGAAAGTTTCTTTAAATTCAACAAACATTTAAGTTATTAAAAATAAATAAGAATGTGACATGGCAATATTACACTCAGTTAAAAAACAATAAATATTCTGACGGAATGTTTGTACAGTAAATGTCACCAGTATTTCTATTTACTAAGTGAAACGAAAACTCTCATTCCCTTCTTATTATAAGATAAAGGTTACTTTCATTACGTTCAATCTATTTTCATCTACTTAAGATGTTAAGATACTAATATTAGCTTTTTTCTGTAATCAACTTTAAATTGATTTTAAAAAAAGGATCGCTCAATTACCAAGCTCAAGATAGTTTCATAAAAAAAATAAATTTAGCGTAAGTAAAAACGTACATAATAATTTATTCTTTTTTTTTTTTTTCTAGTGAATAAACTCGTTTATTTTAGTATCTGAATAGCTTTTTCTATGGTTAAAGCTCATCTTATAGATTTTGGTCTGAAACTATTTGAGTAATATAATTACATTGTTTTAGTATTTCATCATTCAAACTTAGTTTTCAATCGCTTTTGTTAAAAAATTAATAAAAATGTATTTCTAAAGTGTAGTGATTTTAATTCATTTTTTAAAAGAATTTCCGACATTTTATAACATTAAAAAAACATTAAAATAACAAAGGAAATGAGTATATTCATCATAGATTGTAATTATAGTGCTAAGTATAGTGTTGGATTGTAAGTATTACAGGGTACAACCACACAGATACGGTACCTTGTAGATGCAGGGCCACCGAATAAAGCAAGAAATTTTGAAGTTATTTAAAAGAGGGAATACCGTAACTGGGAAAAAGATGACATAGAGAGGTATTATAAGGGATGAACGCGAGTAGAAAGTCGGAATAAGCTTGCTTTTTTCCTCGGACGAACGTGGTGAGAGAGTCGACGATCAAGGGACTCATGCTAAACCTGTTGCCACGTTACATAATTTGAAATTTACGAGGTAGAGTTGGCGTAGTATCTTTTTCTCTCGTTCCAGGATTTCTAGTTGGTCGTAAGTAATACGAAGTCGTTGCATCGGACTTTGAGATTTTAATTTGCAGATTGCTTAAAAAGATAGTTCCTCCTGACCAAGACATTAAAACTCTAGCAATGGTCTCAACAACGTCATTCAACTCAATTGATAATGCTTTGCTTTATTCAATATTTTTTATTTATATATTTTCTCCTTGTAAATCTGATGTTCGTCGTATTTTTTGGCGTACATATTGGAATTCCCGAAAAGACGGTGACATTTTGCAACCCAATTCTTTATTAAATTGAACACACGGGTAAGGTCATTTGCACTGTATTTTATAATTTGGTTTTCGAGTTCCACAGCTTGGATTTTATAGAAATTTTTTCTGATGAAAACAGTTTTAAAAAAAATCTGTATTCACTGGGAATAAAACCTATAACTCCTATAACAGTCAGTGTTGTATCAGTACCAAGCCCCAAGAGGAAGAAATCTAAGAACAGTAGGCAAGATTAAGATGTAGGAGTGTAGGTAGGGTAAAAAACAAAGGGTTTCAAAACGTGGACGATAAAGCTTGCTGTAGGAAAAAAGATATATTAAAGCATATTTTCGTTTACAGGGCACGAAAAAAAGGAAGAAAAAAGATTTTTTAGAAGTTATATTTTAGCAGAGCAGTTTTTGTATAAGTTAATAAATATTCATTTACTCACAAAAATTTGTTGGTTTAACAATTATTAAATGATTCTTTATACAATTTTCTTATATTTTTAAAAAATTTTCAAACATTAAAAACAAATTCTTTGTACTGTACAATACAATTATGGATTTTAATTCAATAATTTACTACTTGATCTTTTGGGGCAAACTTTGAAATAAAAAACACACAACGCGTTTTCTTTATTCAATACAGCGACGTTTCATCGACTGGAGTGTCAACCTCTTCAGGCTTTATTAACAAAGTAGCAGCCCCCCATCTCGGCTTCACCCGAGACTCGCTGAATGAAACACATGTGTGTTGACAAATAATATAGGAGGTTTTCAGTTAAAAAACTTCACATCTATTTTTGACACTTTTTGGAACAAGTAACTTCTTATTGAAAATAGCGAAAAAAGGAAAAAAATGATGGTAAAAAGTATCGTGCATTTTTTACGTCATAAAATAGGTATTGGCTCTGAAAAGGGCCGTTGATTTTTACATGTTAACGTTATGATATAACAAAGGGTTATTTGTTAAAGCTATAAAGATACAAATATATTGTTTAAAATTATTTTTTCATTCACAAAATTTCAGTATACGTGACATTTTTAGTTTTATTTCCAGAAGGAATTAAAACAATCTGATGATGTGGATTACCAGTTCTTGAAAGCCCGACATACAATTGTCCATGTGAAAAGCAGTTTGAACGTAAATCTACTCCCACAAAATTATAAATTTGCCCTTGCGACTTGTTAATTGTCATTGCAAAAGAAACTTTGACGGGAAACTGTAATCGCTTGAACTGAAAAGGTAAATCAGTTGGTCTCATCCGAATTCTTGGAATAAAAGCTATTTGTCCTGATGCTAGACCTGTCAAATAGTAGCTTCTATAACATTATTTCGCAGAGTTTCAATTTGCAGTCTGGTTCCATTACATAGGTTCAGGGGTTGAAGATTACGTAGTAGCATAATCGGAGCTCCAACTTTCAAACTCACTTATGGGGTGGAAATCCTGATTGAGTTAGGGAGTTTAAAAACTCCTGAGGATAATTAACAACATCTTCAGATGCGATGACTGAATCAATAGAGAGGTACTCTTGAGAATCAGCTACAAACTTTTAAAGAATAATGTTGCTAATTTCCTCTGCTGTAGAATTTCTCGGTGGAATTATCGCTCTCTCACATAACCATTGGCATGATTTGTTTGATAAATTTTCAATGTCTGGGTAAACTTCAGAAATAAGATTATCGACAGTTGTAACCAGTTTTCCGATGAATTGATCTAGAGTGATAAGACCGTTTTCATTTTCCATCGTGCCATCGCCAATTTTTAATAGCTGTGTTGGAAATTCCGTGTTTCTTCCGCAGAGATGTGCTCTCATATTAGTACGTAAATCAAGAGACTCTACATAATGCCAGAGAAATCAGCTCTAGTTCATCTCGGAATTACTGGTAACGTCTGCCTAAAATCACCAGCAAAAACAAATGTAATGCCACCCATTAAATTCTGGTTTGATCTTAAATCTTGCAATGTTCTATTAATTGCTTCAATGTGAGCTCTGTGACTCATTGTGCACTCATCCCATACAATAAATGTTGTATCTTGAAGAATTTTTGCAAGTGGGCCATTTTTGCGTATCGGGCACGTTTAATCTTCTCCAGAAAAAACACATAATGGAAGTTTAAAAGTGGAGTGAGCTGTTCTACCTTCACTCAAGAGAGTGGCAGCAATGCCAGAAGATGCGACAGCAAGGGACAGTTTTCCAGCCGATCTTGCTTGGGCCAACATAAGATTAATTAGGAATGTTTTTTCAGTGCCTCCAGGAGCATCCAGGAAAAAGACTTTTCCACTACTATTTAAGACACTATCAGTTATACGATCAAAAGCTTGTCGTTGGTCTGGAACCAACTTTGGAAGATTTTGCTCAACGCAGTTATATAAATAGTTATGATCATAACCATGTCTGATGGAATGTTCAAAAGGATCATTAGTACAGAGTTCATCTCGAACCGGTGAGCTTAGCCCAAATGCAGTCAAATTTTTTTCTGAAAGAGAGATGATCTTGTCTTCAACTTCATTTAAACCTCTGTTGAACACTTCTTCAGAGAATTCAACTTCAAAATCGTTGAGTTGAATTCGTCGAGAGTGAAGAATATCTTCGGATAATTGTTGTTTAAACATATCCCACAAAATTTGAGGTTGCGATGGCTCACAAAAAACTAAAATAATAGCAAATAAGTCACGTAATTTAGATGGATTCTCAGACAAAGCAGCATCTGTGAGTGTATTTTTCCATTGATCATTATTTTCTAATAAACCAAGTGCGTAACAGGTAGCTTTGAAAGTTGCGTAAGTAACACCATGAACGGTTTTTAAGTACTAAAATGAAGTTGGGCCTCGAACATATTGAAGTAACATTCGAAGATGGAAGCACTCCGACTGGGTGGGATGAATCGTATAAGCGCTACCTATAGCTGAATCTTTTTTTTACTCCTGGCCAGCCTGGAACATCTTTTCCCTGTTTTCTTTTCACACATTTATCACTGTCCCATCGGTAATAGGCGGCAACTTTGGAATACAAAAGAGTTTTAGCAAAATCATATATTACGCAAAGTTCAAAAAACGCCATCAACGTTGTTTTTCTTGGATTTTCGAAAATCTGCTGAATGTTTTGCTGAATTATGTAAACTCTTTGATAATTTTCAAGGTAAACATCTAAATGTAAGACTGTAGGATACCGTGCGTGAATCTCAAAGTTAAAATAACGCCAAAATCCCTCAGAGAAACAAATATAACGTCCATTGGCATAGTTTGCAATTTCGTCAATGTTTCCAACTAAAAAAAGTGGCACGGTCCGATCCTTTGTTGATATATTTGCAAATATATTTAATTGCTTGCACTGAATGACAAAATTCGACGTTAATGTGTGCATTGAAACATCGTGATAAGACGGGTGAGTACGGTACAACCCAGCGGTTATCAATCTGTACTTCTTTGCCACGAATTGTAAGTACAGAACTATGACCTCCATCTGCAGGGGCTCTTCTACGATAGGTCGGGTAGCCGTCATCTGCAGTTAGGATTTCTTTAACAAAATTTTGAGGAAACTTTTTTGTACATTTTCCATTATCCATACATGGTGAAGCCATATTGAATTCGCTGCAAGGTCCATAAATCATACTTTTCGAAATGATACTGAATAGCAAGGGATCTTGTTGAGGATCTGGTAATTCAGCTGAAATGATTTTCTCTATTTCATCCCGCTAAATTTTTGTTTTAAGCCATAAAAGTATGTGCACATGAGGTAGCCCTCGTTTTTGCCATTCGACACTATAGATCCAAGCATCAACTTCGCCGTATATTGCTTTCTTAGTGAGGACATCTATAAGTTTCCTTAATTTCAAGTGAAAAACCCTTGAAACAATGTCATGCCTGTCTGAAGGTTTTTGATTTTTGTGTAATTCATTTTTTATTTCCGACCACTCAGGGTTACACGTGAAAGTGATAAATAAACATGGACGCCCAAACCCACGTACGTAAGCCATTGCATCTTGAGTTTTTTCATGCATATATCGCGGTGAGCCAGTGAATGAGGATGGTAATATTACAGGCTGTCCGATACTGGAGGGTTCAATGTTACGATCATTATTTATTGCATCTCGTAGATGAATGTAACTTTCAGCACGCAGTTGTTTTTGATGTGTTCGCAAGTAAAGTAAACGTTCTGTGATCATTTTTGCCATCATATCAACAACAAATTGATTGAGTAAGTTCTTATAATAAAGTAGGTAATTTATATGATCATTTTTTAACATAAACCTATAAGAGTAGAACTGCATGCAAGAAACAGTTTTGTTTGGAACACCGTAAAGTGGTACATCAATAGAATATCCATTTTCTCCAAAAACAAACATAAGAGGATATTGCAAGGAGTCATAGAATCGGTGGAGCTCAGAAACTCGCTCCAACCGCCCATGTCGACCATGTAAAATAATGTCTCTAGGGCCTTTTTCCTCGTTCACTATTAATGCAGCAACTTCATTCACTCTAGGCGCATTGTATCGTCCTCGATGCTCCCCAACAGGAGTTCGATCAGCATGAATAATCAATTTTAAGTTTTCAAGTTCATCTACTGTTCGAGAGTCATAATTGGATTTAAAAGTTCTTATAAGAGGATTGCAATCATGCATCACCTTTTGTAATGATTCAATCAAAGTTTTTTTTAGGGCATTATCTGACCGAATAGAAATTTGTTCAGCTTCAGACATGAAATAGATTTGTAAGCACTGCGGACTCTTGTTCTGTTCAGGAAGTAAGCTACCTATTAAGTGGTATACTTGACCTTGGATTTTGAAAGTTGGCATAAAGTTTCCTTCTCTAATTTCTTTCCCTCCAAATGACGTCATTTGGAATTGCGTATTGTAACGTCTGACGTTATCAAGGAAATGTTTTGATAGGGGGTGTTCATCCATTAACAGACATCTTACCAATTCAGGAGGATTTTCCAGTGGATCAAGGGAAACTTTACCACCAGAACAACAGAGCCCTGGAGCTTCATCTCTCCATTTTTTAGCGCCACAATGAGTGCAAATAGAAACCATTCCGCCAATTTGAATTGATGGAAGATTTAAGTAATCAATGTCAGGATTGTAACAGAAAGCGGATCTATCACTTAAATGGTTGATCAATCGTCGATTTTGCCGTTGCTGTTCTACTCTCGATGAATGTTCTGCATCAGTTTCTCGACTCCTAAAGTTGTAAACATTTAAAGCATTAGAAGTTCTCCTCCCGATTCACCCTCTTGCGATTCGAGGCATTGTTAAAAATTTTTGCGCGCCCTAAAAAGTGCTGTGTTTGTTATATTTTGTCAATTACAATATATACTTTGGCAGGTGTTCAACGTTTAATGGCCCTGAAA
Organism: Copidosoma floridanum; assembly: GCF_000648655.2. Next base: position 1,229,483 of record NW_019384242.1, on the reverse strand, counting down.
AGGGCCAATGAGATTGACCAAGTTAGCTGAACGCTAATCTTGGAGGAAAAGTAATTTCTGGCCTATGTAATTCGAGTGTAGAAAGTCGTCGGTGGCCGGGGTTCCCAGACTCACGACAAACAGCTCTGCTCTCGATGTCTGCCAGTAAATGACTGACTTAGTTTTAGAATCATCTGTCTTTAAATAGATCTCTGTGTGACAAATCGTTGCAATACGCTTAAAGACATTTGTCAAAAAGTACAAATAAGATTATTTTCGGCAAAGTCGTTAAACGTTTAATGATCTTGAAAAGGGCCAATGAGATTGACCAAGTTAGTTGAACGCTCATCTTGGAGGAAAAGTAATTTCTGGCCTATGTCATTCGAGTGTAGAAGGTCGTCGGTGGCCGGGGTTCCCAGACTCAGGACAAACAGCTCTGCTGTCAACGTCTGCCAGCAAAGGGCAGATCCCTGATTAGCTTTATGTTTCTGTAAGACATTACTCTGAAACAGCAGTCTTAATGAATATATATATACATTTTTTTTTTGGAAAAGTATTCTAACGTTAAATGGCTCTTAAACAGACCGATGAGATTGAAGGCAGTTACTTTACGGTAAAAATTATTGATGGCCCTGAAGAGGGTCGGTTTTTATCTTTTTTTTTTTTTTTTTTTTTTTTCCTAACGATGGAGAGCTGGTGAGGTTCGATTATTTGACGTACTTTATCAGGCGTTCAATAAACGACAAATATTTGCTGTTTAACTCTGCTCAGTCGACGGGGATCGCGGAGCTCGGGTATCTGGACCCGAGGTTGCTTCGTCCTTGCCCTTGGAGTCTCTGCAAAAGGTAAACGCGCTAGAGGAAGGTATGCAGCTGGCCGAACAAAATCTCGTTTCCTGGTCGTTTACTGGATCACTATCTGCTGATTGTTGGTCAGGGCAGTGGGCCTGAAGAATATCTTCTTTGTGGAGTTTGTCTCGCGACCAACTTTTGATGAGGAGGCTATTAAACCTTCAGGCCGATATGTCTGCTCAGGCTTGTCATGGTTGTTCTGCCTGGCTTGCTCTTCTAGGACCAGGTTGGATGGAAGAAGGGCTTCTAAACCTTGTTGTGTTGATGAAGCAGGTTGAGCTCTGGCCGGATGTCTCCTGGTATTTTGCCTGAGACGTTGATGTTTTAAGCGCCCATTTTTTCGTGGCGCTCGGTTATTTTTAAGCGTTGATGTTTTAAGCGCCCATTTTTTCGTGGCGCTCGGTTATTTTGGCGGTTTGGGGTGAAAGCCGATGTATTTCGCTTGCCCATGAACGAAGCGTGTCAGCGATAGCTAGGATGCCCAGCTTCACGACAAACACCTTTGTTCTTACTGGAATGCCGAAAACTGACTACGGAAGTCGTCGTCTCGGCAGGGCAACTGATAAACACTCTTTGCTATCATTGATTGCGGGTGGCTTTAATTTTACCTCAACTCCACCTAGTGGATCCTACTGAACTAAAGTCAAAAGCAGGCGTATTTTTGCAAAACTTTGAGCTTGTTTATTGCTATTGTTATTAAATTTTTCAAGATAAAAACCATACTAAAACCATCTAGGAAGTGTCAAGAATCGGTATGCGAAATTTCAGCAAAATCGGTTTAGTAGTTATCGCGGTTCACGATTACAACGGTTTTAGCTATTTTTTTTATACATTAGTAAGATAAACAACAAATCAGTACAAAACCAACAAATAATAAAAATGAAACACAAACGCTAGAAGTACCTTTATTAGAAACACAGAAGGGAAAGATTTAACGTAACGATGTTCATTCACACGCAAGTCAAATAGGCAAAAGCATCTTCATTTCGCGAAATTGTCAATTTATTGTAGAACACCCATATTTTAACAGCTACATCAATAGGTCAGTATATCACACTAATAGATGTGATCAGCAACGTATATTTTTGAGAAAGCTTTTATAAGTATGACTCAAAGTGTATAGGTCTTTTTTCTTATTTATATTATTATCATCTGACACTATCTGACGACGAAACGTTGCTGTATTAATTAAAGAAAACGCGTTGTGTGTTTTTTTTTTTTAAATTTGCCCCAAAAGTTCAACTAATAAATCATTGAATTATATCAATATGCAGGGTAAGAAACATTATAACCAATTATGGATTTCTACTGTGTTTCATTTTTCTGAAATTTTTCTATTCGTGATTAAAATAATTTTTAGACTTAAGGACGTTCTTTACTTAGTTACTCGTAGAACAGTTCAGAGGAGAACAGAACAAGTGAAAGGAGCGCAAATAAATGCAGCAACGCTGGCAATTATTTTTCTCATGTGGATATACTTACGTTTATGCCATTACGCATACTTGATCCACTCTTTCTAAATCCATTCAAAAATTTACTTGTGGATTTATTTGATAATTCTATTCTATGTAAAAAAAAAATTGGGAAACTCATACAGATCTTATAAATGCAATATAAAGTGATTTTTTCACAAGGTTACATTCAACATTGAAATTTTTTAACATCTAACATGTCAAAAAGGGTTTAGTTAAACAATCTGCAATTATTTTAGCATCTTTTTGATGATCGAATAATATCTAAAAATAAAACCTATGCGTGATGAACGTCCTGGCGGGACATGAACTGGCAAGTACTACTATATGCTATTGATGGAAGCGATACAATAGAATGGTTTGTCCTTATTTTTTATACACAGTTATATTTTGGGCATTAAATATAAACTGAGAATAAGTATGTTAGTATATGTGTCAGATGTTAGCATCACGTAGGAGATGTAATCAGTACGTGTTGACATGGCTTTAATTGAAAATTTCTTTGTATATTTCTGCGTAATATACAATTATTTATTTATTTAATATTGAAATAGTAATAAAAACCAAACTTAACNGTGGGACAAGAAGAAAACCTTGAAAACACTGCGAAGGAAGATTCTGCGAAGAATCTCGCCCTCAAACAGCTTGGATTTTATAGAAATTTTTTCTGATGAAAACAGTTTTAAAAAAAATCTGTATTCACTGGGAATAAAACCTATAACTCCTATAACAGTCAGTGTTATATCAGTACCAAGCCCCAAGAGGAAGAAATCTAAGAACAGTAGGCAAGATTAAGATGTAGGAGTGTAGGTAGGGTAAAAAACAAAGGGTTTCAAAACGTGGACGATAAAGCTTGCTGTAGGAAAAAAGATATATTAAAGCATATTTTCGTTTACAGGGCACGAAAAAAAGGAAGAAAAAAGATTTTTTAGAAGTTATATTTTAGCAGAGCAGTTTTTGTATAAGTTAATAAATATTCATTTACTCACAAAAATTTGTTGGTTTAACAATTATTAAATGATTCTTTATACAATTTTCTTATATTTTTAAAAAATTTTCAAACATTAAAAACAAATTCTTTGTACTGTACAATACAATTATGGATTTTAATTCAATAATTTACTACTTGATCTTTTGGGGCAAACTTTGAAATAAAAAACACACAACGCGTTTTCTTTATTCAATACAGCGACGTTTCATCGACTGGAGTGTCAACCTCTTCAGGCTTTATTAACAAAGTAGCAGCCCCCCATCTCGGCTTCACCCGAGACTCGCTGAATGAAACACATGTGTGTTGACAAATAATATAGGAGGTTTTCAGTTAAAAAACTTCACATCTATTTTTGACACTTTTTGGAACAAGTAACTTCTTATTGAAAATAGCGAAAAAAGGAAAAAAATGATGGTAAAAAGTATCGTGCATTTTTTACGTCATAAAATAGGTATTGGCTCTGAAAAGGGCCGTTGATTTTTACATGTTAACGTTATGATATAACAAAGGGTTATTTGTTAAAGCTATAAAGATACAAATATATTGTTTAAAATTATTTTTTCATTCACAAAATTTCAGTATACGTGACATTTTTAGTTTTATTTCCAGAAGGAATTAAAACAATCTGATGATGTGGATTACCAGTTCTTGAAAGCCCGACATACAATTGTCCATGTGAAAAGCAGTTTGAACGTAAATCTACTCCCACAAAATTATAAATTTGCCCTTGCGACTTGTTAATTGTCATTGCAAAAGAAACTTTGACGGGAAACTGTAATCGCTTGAACTGAAAAGGTAAATCAGTTGGTCTCATCCGAATTCTTGGAATAAAAGCTATTTGTCCTGATGCTAGACCTGTCAAATAGTAGCTTCTATAACATTATTTCGCAGAGTTTCAATTTGCAGTCTGGTTCCATTACATAGGTTCAGGGGTTGAAGATTACGTAGTAGCATAATCGGAGCTCCAACTTTCAAACTCACTTATGGGGTGGAAATCCTGATTGAGTTAGGGAGTTTAAAAACTCCTGAGGATAATTAACAACATCTTCAGATGCGATGACTGAATCAATAGAGAGGTACTCTTGAGAATCAGCTACAAACTTTTAAAGAATAATGTTGCTAATTTCCTCTGCTGTAGAATTTCTCGGTGGAATTATCGCTCTCTCACATAACCATTGGCATGATTTGTTTGATAAATTTTCAATGTCTGGGTAAACTTCAGAAATAAGATTATCGACAGTTGTAACCAGTTTTCCGATGAATTGATCTAGAGTGATAAGACCGTTTTCATTTTCCATCGTGCCATCGCCAATTTTTAATAGCTGTGTTGGAAATTCCGTGTTTCTTCCGCAGAGATGTGCTCTCATATTAGTACGTAAATCAAGAGACTCTACATAATGCCAGAGAAATCAGCTCTAGTTCATCTCGGAATTACTGGTAACGTCTGCCTAAAATCACCAGCAAAAACAAATGTAATGCCACCCATTAAATTCTGGTTTGATCTTAAATCTTGCAATGTTCTATTAATTGCTTCAATGTGAGCTCTGTGACTCATTGTGCACTCATCCCATACAATAAATGTTGTATCTTGAAGAATTTTTGCAAGTGGGCCATTTTTGCGTATCAGGCACGTGTAATCTTCTCCGGAAAAAACACATAATGGAAGTTTAAAAATGGAGTGAGCTGTTCTACCTCCACTCAAGAGAGTGGCAGCAATGCCAGAAGATGCAACAGCAAGGGACAGTTTT
>NW_019384242.1:1191252-1210224 GCF_000648655.2 Copidosoma floridanum | reverse complement strand
CAAGCCAGCCGGGAACGACCTTGCGACCGACGACCGAGGAGACGCGGACCATCGCCACCCCCAGCTGTCATCTGCGAGACCAGGGCATCCACAGGCCAAGAGCTGATTTGACCCGGAGCATGGTGAACCCGGAGGTAAGGGTAAAGTAGAGTGTGCGAGCGTGTGTGTGTGTGTCCTTACGTGTGTGTCGGGGGATCGAGTAGTGCGGGACTCCCCCAGGAAGCGTGGAGTGCGAGAACGGGAGAGTCCGGGGGAAAGCGTGATTGCCGCGGATTATTGCGATGGCGCCGGATTGCGCCAAGATTCGGGCCTAAAAGCCCCGTGTAAAAGTTCGCCAAAAATAAAGTGAAGTGTTCTTAAAATCATTATCTCGTTTGTTGTCGTGCGTGTGTTTTTCCCTCCTTCAGAACTTACAGGTCGCGCCTCGTTTCTCCTTGGGAGAGTAGTCCGATCCCGACGGACTACCGCCGGCAGGACCTCCTCAGAGACGAGTCTCCTGGGCCAAGCAGCGGACATCGTGAGCGTGGGGACAGGGGTTGTTTTTCGCGTTTCAGGATACGGCGGACTTTGGCGAGAGGATTGGCGATAGTGTCTTTGGACGTTGTCTCGGGACCGCCCTGGCTGCGACACTCTATAGTGTCTCAGGGCGTGAAAGTGCAACGTCACACCTTCCTTCTCCAAAGTGCTAAGTGCCCTCGGTAGTGCCCTTTATAGGAGCCGGACGTAAAGCACTATAATAAATTTGAAAAAAATATATTTATATGGCAGAAAAATCCTAATAATTTGATATAATCAAGACTCAATAATAGACAATTCTTTTGATATAAATACGTAGTTCCAACTTCTACTGATATTAACCGATGTGATTGACATCATAGTACATAATTAGTTAAATCCATCATTTTAACACATAGTGTTAACAAAAAATGATTTTTCTATTTACCTAAAGTAATTTTTAAAAATTTTACGAAAACTTTGCGAAATATTTCTATTGGCATTGTCATACTGTTTAATCTTTTCGCGTTGGCACAGGTGTTTATTAATTAACCTTTTGCCGTATAACCTTCAAAATTTTAACGTATACTGATGTTGTGTCAGTGATTGTCTCCGCTCTCTCTCTCTCTCTCTCTCTATATATATATAATGCACTCAGCGCAGGGTGTTGACAAATAAAGTTGAGCACAATTCACATGTAGTACACTTGAACAAAATATTAGTAATTAATGATGAACAATCGCCACATTAATTTAGTACTCATTAAAGAAATAACTATTACCTTGGTTTTTCATCATTATACACATGAAATCACACGAGCATCACACATATCACATCAGTATATCAGCTGTAATGAATGCGTATTGCAGACCGCGTATGTTATGTATTGGGTATGCCTATAGCTCCCACTTGAATTCAGCGTGCGTACACGCGAAACACTTTGCGCGTGGGCTCCACGCCCTACGACCGTGTGTGTCATAGTGTATACGCTAGCAGACCAAACTATATTACTTTGAGCGCATCTCATACGATCTATACTTGAAATCCAAGCATTGCACACGTGAATCGATAGTCATACTAACGCAGTGTAGATTCTCATGCTACAGCTGCTTGATTTTTTTTTCAGTGTGGGTATGATGGTGAATAACGTCTTGCAATCTGGAATTTCTAGTTACTTCAGCGATCTTTTACCAAATATTGGAGAACAACATCATTCAGCGAAAAATGCTACATCAAAGATTTTTGAGCTGACTGCTAGAGCAGAGGCAAACGTAAAGTCACTTATACCTAATGTAGTAAGCTTTTGAAATAAACTTTCTAAGAAAATGTGTAGGAAAAGTAATTAAAATCCTTTATTTATCAGACTAGAGAGATGACAATTTTTAAGTAACCTAATTTTTTCCTGTAGCTTGAGTGAATTTCTATGTCATCAAATTTGACCATCATAAGTTATTGACTTGATTAATGTGATTTTTATATAAATGTCTTTATATGATGTTATGATTGATAAATAATCGTTCAATACGTATTAACCATTGGGCCCTATGTTGCCTTTTAACTGCTTTATTTAATATCTCACTGTTATTTTATGTATTAAATGTACAACAGTGAATGTTAAAATGTCTTCACTAAAGTTTCTCGTGCTCTAAGTGAGATACTATAAGCATTTATCACTGTTGGCTGTATATTTTACTGAACTCTAAGTTTTTTGTTATGAAACAATTAGCATTAAATCACAAAAACAAGAAGTCAAAATATTTGAATGTAAACGTAATTGTACACAAATTTACAAACATTGACATGCAAAAATTTTTATATGATATTTATTAGTTCATAATTAAGTATAAAAATAGTACAATTGCATCCATTATTAAATAAGCAATATTTAGAGACTACGTATGTATGTTTTTTTTATAAACTCCTACACAAAGACGTCTATGTAATAATTGTTTATAAGTTATAAGTCATGAGTTGAACTAATCATTGAAAAGAACAATATTTTAAAATAAGTAACTTATACATAGGACTTACCATCATAGCACAATCGTTCATAAACTTAGAAAAAATGTTTAATATACCCAAAAAAGCTTATTATTACTTTACATTTTTAGGTCTTACAAATTCTTTGCGAAATTGCCTCTATTTTTTATTTATGACATCTAGTGCTGCACCTCTCTTTTGTGTCTTTTAATTACGTAGGCTATTGGTGACTACATGTAGACGTACTACTGATTTTGCTACTACATAAAGTCCTGCCGTGCAGTTATGGTAATAAAATACCCGTTTTCATGGGAGTTTAAATTTCAGTACAAAAAAATACAAAAGTTTATTTCACTGAAAAGTCTGTAATGATTATTTTTGTTTGTTGGATACTCTAATTATTCTTGCCCTTACCTATTTTATATAGTGACTATCACTGGGTTATTCTTTTATTAATGGTTTGATGATAGCGTAAATAAAAAGAAAACGTCTTCATCCACATTACTTTAAAATATTCATTTCCCTTGAATCTGTCAAGCTTCTCCGAGCCATTAAATATCCCATCAGATGATTTAAGTAAATTCTTGTTAGTTTATGAAGATAGACGAGTATGTATTTATGTAATTAATAAGACTCTCATATCACCTGAAGAGGTGTAGGTTATCAAAATAAGTATATTGAATTTATAATTTAAACATTACAACTATTCCTTGTTTTAGGAAATTCATACACATTTACAAGATCTTAGTATTAACGTAATTTTATTCAGGATTACAATTTTTTTTTTTATTACTACCTACCGACTAGTTCTCTCAAGGGATTGTTATCAATTTTACTAAATTTAATATCTTCAAAAGCTTATGCAACTAACTTTCTCAATTTTTCTGTACATTGCATATTCAAGCTTTACTTCCTCGAAATTTTTTATAAATTTAAAAATACGATTATTATCCCGACACTATCTAAAACGAATATTTACTACAACAATGAGTTAATGAAGAAGGTACTTTTACACGAGCGAGATAGCTTCAATTCAGATTGTACTAAGGGTCCTTTAGCGTCTAGAACACTGCTCTAGTATTCTATCCAGGTAGCTTTACCTGCGGAACGTATGCTCTAAGGTCAAGAGATCTTGACTATCAGGGAAATATTTTGTATCAACGCATAATGCATTCGATTATCCAGAGTCCTAGATAGGCACCAATAAATTGCCTATAGACTTAATTTTTAAATAAACTGGGCACTTGTCTTAGATTGTGGCCAATGCACCGAGGGATCTCAGATTTGGAAGCTATGCTGTCTGGTGTCAGTGGGAAAGTGATCTTTAGCTGACCAAGCCGCTGGATTAACTGTTACTTAATAGTATAGAGCTGTAATTTAATACACAAATTATTTCTTAGAGTTTGTATATATATACTAGTGGAACTTGACAATTATTTGTTATTTGACGATTTAACACAGTTCTTGCTCGGTAGATGACCCTATTATCAAGCCTTTTCGAATTATCGAAGGTCTGAGCTATAACTACAAAAATATTAATAAGAGGCTGATGTATACGCTCAAAATCTTTTTTCTATAAATTTATAGGATAATGTAGCCTTTGAAACCCTTTAAGTTTATACAACTGATACTTTAATATAATCAACACACTAAAACAAAGATTGCATTGTGAAACGACAGTGTTTAAGTGATCTCTTACCAAAAAGCTCAAGAAAATGCATAATTTATCATCGTATGGGAAAATCACTGCCTTGATAACGTACGTCGCATGCATGTAACGAAAATATCGTTAAATTTTTTACCCAGAGATTACAACTTCAAAAAAAATTTTTTTCATCTCCATTGTTAATTTACAACAAAGTCGATAATAAGTACACTACTTGTATCGTGCTGCGTATATTAAGGCTCTCAGTTATCAATGCTCAGCCACGTATCTCACATTAATCCCTCCTTCAATAAAGTTTTGTTTAACTTATTTTTGGTGTGATAAATCAATCAGCATATCTTTAACTTTGAAGCAAGCTTATCAATTTTTGTAAATATGCGCACAACTTTACGTACAAACATTTTAAGTGAGTAAATATTTAGCTCCAATGGGAATGATAATATTGACTGGATTAAAAATACATTGACGGTCTTAGGGCTAGATGATAATGCCAAATACAAAATTTTTCTTTCATCGATAAAAAATACTAATAAAAGACTATAAATGCATAAAAATCATTACTTAGAGTTAATTATATGAACTATGATTATTGATTCAAATCGCATTAAAGTAATATAGTATAACGTTGAATTTATATCAGTTTTACTTGGACTGTCGATAATAGGGCAATCTACTCCCTCGTGCAATAACAAAAAACTGTGCATGAACCTCTTATTTTTATATCTTTCACAGATCTGTGTATTCCTTTCTTGATAGTATAAGAAGCATTCTTTGATCTCATTCTCCTCCCATATTTAATTATATACTCAGTATAAAGAGTTTTTCTCCTCCTTTATAAGACTCTGATGGCAATCAGCGAATTGGTTTTAAAATTAACCTACTGCTTCAAGCTCTATATACATGTTTTCATTTTTCAACCTTCGAAAGAGAAGAATATTCTAATTTCATCATACTCTACCTGAAGTATAAATAATTACCCAACGTTCTTATAAACACGCATGCACCTAACAGCATGATGAATATTATTTAAATTATTTAACTGGTTTTGTAAGTTGACCTCCTTAATAGACTAATGCTTCCATGATTTGTATTGTTGTACAATAAAGCATTATTAAAATTTATACATGTGATAGTATCATGACATACATAAACACATAAAAAATTAAAAATTTACTACACAGCTTATCACCAATATTACCTAAAAAACTTAGCTCACCAAGAATTGTATACTCACGTGAATTAAAAAAGCATTTACATAAACTTATGTATAATCTCACTCTTAGTTGTATAAAAGACTGAACTATTCATTGTTTGTGTGAATAAGTTTATCCATTTGCATCCTTGGCAGTGAAGAAAAATATACGAAAATAAAGATTCAAATTTCAATAGTTAAGTACATATAGGTTTGATGGAGGGTGGTGGGGCAGCTTGATAAAAAGTAACATAAGTCAGAATAATGAAACGGGTGTCCACATACATTTGCCATGTTATAAATTTAAATAATACGACGAAATAATGTGTACTAACATGTATACATGTATGGGTTAGTTCATTTTTAAAGCTTATGTTTCATGGTAGTTTGCTAATAAAATTAATTTTAAAATAAAACAATTTGTACACATATATGTGTGTAGGTAAGTATCAGAGTCCGTGATGGTTAATAAGGCTTCAGTTAGATTTCACAAAAACGGTGTAGGGGCTTAGGAGGTCATAAAAAACTCTGTGGGGGCAATGGATATATCGTGGCAACTGGAAGGCTGTCGGGGTGGTAAGAGGTAATGAAAAAAGTGAGCTAAGCCAAAATATAGCGTTAAATGACGGATTCTTACCTTATTTAGTGGGAGGAGTGTAGTTGGTGGTCAATGCGAATACTGTAAGATTTTTTTTCACCTACCATAATTCTGTCTCCATACTAATTCGATCTATCTTATCACTTTCAGCGACGGTCATAGAATCGAAAATTCTCTCTTTACACCAAAAAGTACTATTTTTTGTTCAAAAATGACTCGAGCTTGTTGGACTGTAATTTTGTATTCCCGACACGATAGGAGAGGATAAGAGAAGTTAAAATAAGAAGCTTTACAAAACAAATACACATCATACCATTATTAATAATCAAACTGTATATTAAACAATATATCACAGAAAATAACAAATTTCTTTTTTTCTTACAAAGTGATGGTCGCGCATTTGATTACGGAGCAAGGTAAGTATACTTGTATGTTACAATAAGTAATTGTTGTGTATTGGTAGACACGTCTATGTAAAGAGACACCTGAAAGAAGGCAAATAAGAGCATAACATTGAGAAGGACCAAAACGGGCTTACGAGGCTAGCTGTCTATGCAATAGAGGAATTAGAGTAACATGACGTGAGAACCAACGTAGCTATAGGCTACAGCCTGAAATACGTATATGCTCTAGATTGGTTAAAATGTACCGTTACAAAAGGAAAGTGATAGATAGAACGGAGTTTGGTGCAGAGATATTAATCATCAAATCACGATTAGAAGACAAAAAACTTCGTTTTCCTCGGATTGCTCTACTGTAGTTTGAACGCAAATAGAGCAAATAAATTAGAATATTAAATGTGTAAGGTCAAATTTATTATCAGCTAAATGCTGACTTACAACAATATTCATCAGTCGTAAACAGTCGTTTAAAGTAAATTATCAAATGAAAGAAAACATGAATCTTAGTGAATTCGTTCAGTTTAAGTAGTGTTTGCAATGTTGTGAGTCAAGAAATAAAATAGTAATCAAACTATCCAATATAAGAGAGCTTACTACTTAAATTTAATCGTTTTTTTAATTCAATTTTTTTTTTAACTATAGAATTTTAAGTTAACCGCATGTTCACTTACACCGTTTTTATGTGATTTTTTAGTTAAAATACTTAATCATCTAAATAGTAAGTCCTGTTTGTGATGAAACACAAAGTTTTTGGTATTAGTGTAGCTTAATAGTTTAGTTATAAATAATAATTCTAAATTTATGGAACGCATACAAAAAAAATGACAAAGAGTATCAAATTAATTAGTTATCTGGTTTGAGTTCAGCCATAGTGGGTTTGAGTTCAGCCATAGTGCGTAATAAAATCAATGTATAAATCGGTTTATCAAACAACGAGCTAGCAGTTTTAATCTTGGTGGCTCTGACCAGAGATTCATCATATCTATAGACCTTGTAACGTTGTACCCGGCCAGTTAAGCACACGTACACCACTAGCCCGAGTACAATGCCACATGTACTGCTACAGCAGTGTGGCTTCAGCCTCTTTGATGCGACCGTCGTACCCCGACGTCACAATCCAAAGTGCCCCGCACAGCAGTTATTGAACAAAAAAAATTATTCGCTAAAACCAGCCACTAACGATGCCCCCAAAGAGCCACTATTATTTTCCCACGAAGCCACTACTCGTGACCCGGAGTCACTACCCGATATACTTGAGGAGGGCACGAAGTGCACCTCGCGACCCAAGTTTTCCCTAACCACATGTCGCATATAGCCACCAGTCTTTCGTCCCTCCCCCCCACAGCTGCGAAACATTTGCGTAAGGGACTCGTGGTCTCTTCCTCACGGTCTCAGGCCTTTTGCGCACTCTATACAGCCACTATTTACGAAAAAAACAGCCAAAACATACTTACTAGCTTATTCTTTACCTTTGATATCAAGGGACTCCTGGTCCTGGATGTCGGCTCCGGCTTCTCTCCTCTCATCAACTCAAGCAGCCATCCGATCGCACCCAGCCAGCTAATAACCCTCAAGCTTCCTCTCCGGTCACAAGACCTTAAGAGGAAAAAAATCCAGACAATATCGCGAGCCACACAGTAAGCTTTGGTGCTGTTCCGAATCTCTCGAGTTTAGCCACAAGTAGCCAACAAAACGGAAGATAGCGAAAAATTGAACTGCCCTTTTCAGCTACTTCTCCTCGCTTGATACTTCGGAAAATCTCCACCAACAATTCTTGATCGATCGCCTACCACCGATCAATGACTTCTGATTGGCTATTTATGCAATAGCCCCCTCTTTTATTTATATATTCGTTGGTTAATCCTTCATTGGCATAAGGTTTTGACCGGCAAATTATACCGGCGCCTCCACCGGTCTGGTCCACCTGTTTCAGACTGTTCTACTCCCTCAAGAGTGGAGGTGCCGTCACGAACCGTCTATCCGCCACCAACCAATAAGCCACACCTCTCATGCCCGAGTTACGTCAGCGCCGCTCACTGAGCGCGCGCGCACGACCCATGACCTGAGAGGCATTGCCCGATCGTTGTCGAGCACACTCACAAATACGCACACGTAAAACTTGAGGATTTACCACCGCCATGCTTCTGCGTGCGTATGGTCGACTCAGCAAATTCGTCGCAATTTTAACAACACGTCCCGATGGACAAGAACCAGGAGAAGTAGATTCGTTTCTTATGAGTACCAGGTACCCAACTTGCACGGATCTTTCAAGTATGAACCATGTAGATTTGGACTGCGATGAAGTGAGATACTCTGAGACCCATCTTTTTCAAATCACCTTCAGAGTTTGTAATATGAGCTTCAAAAGTCTTAAAGGAGGTATACGTTTGGATGTGTAATCTGTCTCTGGAACGAGATATAACGACCTTATGATTCGAAAATAAGCCAAGGTCAAGGAATTCAGGTCATCAGGGTTCTCTGTTAAACATATTTACGTTCTCAATTTAAGAAAATCCTTTATTTGTCATAAAAAAGCAGAAAATTCCACAATTGTCAGAACCTGTTCTTTTTTGACCCTTTTCAAGTAGAGTCTTGCAGATTTAACAGCAGCTTTCCATATACCTTCAAAATAAGATGCTAAGGAAATATTAAAATGACACTAAGTTTCAAGACCGTGTATGCCCTGAATAAATGAGTCTTGAAAGTTGATATCACACGACATTCTAAAAAATTCAGCATTGACCTCAACAAATTTTTACCTTGATTGCTGTACAAATCAGTGCAATGACCACGTTTTGAAACAAACCTATAAAGGGCAGTCAGAAAAGCTTTAATTAAGTAATCCTCTACAATTTGAAGATGAACTACTTGAGTGATAAAACAGATAAAAACAACAACGTAACCTTTTACTGTACCCTTTCCGCGATCCTCGGTCATTTGTACTGGAAATGGTCTTGCCTAATCAATTCCAAGTTTCTGGAAGGGTGGACATAAAATAAAATGGGCTGTAAACAAATCACTGATGTGTTGGGTTTAAGTACGTGACGAATACCTATTGCAAGGGATACAATGAGACATTTCTGATTCAAGCGTCTGTCTACCACGTTCAATCCAATAAGGGGCATTTCACGATAGATGTCGCAGCGCAGCCTGCGAGCACCAAAACACTCACTTTTCAGCTCACGATTGCAACCTCATAATGCATTGTAAAAAAATAATGAAAATATGTAATCGACGTATTTTTTCTCAGCTTTCCGAAAATGTTATTGATTTTGCAAAAATATTGCTGCTTAACCTAAAAAAAAGCACAAAACGTCTTATATCTCGAAAAGGGTGTTTTTAATATTTTTTTTAATAGTTAGGTTCTTTTACGTCAGATATGATGTTTTCCACGGTGTGATGGATCAATAGCTTACGAGATATAAAGCGACGAACAAGCGGTGCGTTGCTTAAATCACACCTACTGTTTGACTTCATTGGATATTTAAAACAAATAATATTAAACGTCAAAACTATTTTCCTACAATAAATTACAAGTTTTTGACTCATAAACATTTATTAGATACAGTTTTCTCCCGTTAACTTTTTTTTCGTAATTTTTTTTTTCTTAAGTATTTTAGAAGCAGATGACTTTCATTTTTTCCATCTCTATATCCAACTTTTTTATTTTCGAAAAAATGTTAGTCTATGTTGAAAGGGAAAATCATTTTATCAAAAGTCTACCTTCAAGATTGGGTATGAAAGCATGATACTGTAAGGTACCTGGAATTAGCACTTTTGAAAACCGTTTGATTCTTCTGCAGTTGTATCGTGATCTGATTGAGGGCTCAAAATCACTTGCGTTTTTTTGCAGCATTTATTTGCCCACTTGTACAAATCTTCAGCAGTTAGTACTTGAAAATTAGATTTTTGCAGGCTTGCGTGTCTTGCTCCTCGTTTTAAACTGGCCCCAACTTCATCGCAAGCTCCTTTGCCATGTGCTATATCATGGAAATGCCACTCTGCAGGAATCTTAAAGTCTTCATGATGATGGAGAAAATTAAGCAAATTATTTTTACTTTTGAAACGCTGAGTTGTTCTGACTGATATGTAATAAATTTTCTCCGGTTTAAAATGACTTTTTAAATAATTTATAATGTGTTTCTGATATTCGTAAACAGCGGCTGTGTCGTGAACTAAATTATCCGAGATAATTGCTAAGCTAAGTTTGCAGCTGAATTCGTTTTGTATATTAAAATTTAATTACGCAATGCAGGTTTATAACAAATTAAGAGTCTATTTCCCGTTTAAAAATAAATGATATCAGTATCAGTTTATTGTTAGCATGAATTGAATTACCTGCTCAAAATTTGGCTGGCAGTCTCCAGAGTTCAAGACGTCCATGCAAAGGCACCCTTAAGTACGTGTTCCGCGCAGTGCCAGGTGGTGCCACGCGCTGCTTGTTTGTCACATTTTATCTCATAAGCTATTGCTCCACCGTACTGTGGAAAACATCATATCCAACGTAAAAAAACCTCATCTTTCAATTAGGACTATTAAAAATATCCTTTTTGAGATTTAAGACATTTTGTGTTTTTTTTTAGGTTAAGCAGCCATATTTTCGCAAAATCAATAACATTATTGGAAAGCTGAGAAAAAACTCGTCGATTATGCATTTTTATTATTTTTTTACAATGCATTATGAGGTTGCAATCGTGAGGACATCTATCGTGAAATGCCCCATAAGTTTAACGTTTTGTCAATAGAGTAAGCTCTACTCCTTCATGAAGTGTCAGTATGCGTTGATATACAATGAGAAGAAAAATAAAATGATCATTGTCAGACAAAATTACTGGATGTCTAGCGTCTGAGTTTAACTAATACGACTACTTACTTTTATAACATTTTTACATAAAAACGGTCTTTAATTTTTCAATCAAGATGACTGAGTGAGTGACAAGCCTTGAGCAGTTAGTATGTTTTGACTCTCACTCAACGTTTGATAATCAGCTGAAAAATGAGTCTGCTGATGTTAAATAATAAAGAACTTATGAGCGTTATTCATCTTTGGTATACTAGGATGCAAAGTGCTGAACATTAACATAATATTTACGTCAATCAAAGACATACAGGCTCTGAAATTAGTTGACAAACAAACATTAACCAACAGAGCAATCAAAGAGTCAGATAGATTTGATAGATTTGATCTTTATGAGGGACCAAATTTTGTCAGAACATCTTCTTCATATCTGTGGTGTATACAATTTCATAAAATTGCCACTTGATTACTATATTGAAAAAGCTTTAAAGAAAATTCTTACCAGAATACAAAAGCGAATTAAGAGATACACCTGCAGCACTACTTGAAAAACCTATAAACATGACTTGAAGGTTGTCATTTTTCAGAATCCCATGGTGTGGTAAATAGATAAAGGGTTGCTGATGATAAACTAGTATTTTCCTTAAATGCCCTAAGCTCACATATTCGGACACAAAGTGAGAATAAGCTTCCTGTAAGGGTTGGTCTCTTAAAAATTTACGTTCTAACTTTAACTGGTGAAGCATTGCTATTGCTGGCTGATAAGATTGTCAGTATAGCTGTGAAAGCTTAGATTTTAATGGATTGATTTATAATCGCAAACGAACGACGTATCCTGCATCCTGATTTCGAGTTTGTCAATAAGAAAGGTATTCCTCGCCAGCAATCACTTCCTTAGTAAGTTTGGTTCAAGTTGACAAGGGCTCCTCTATAATCCAAAATTATTGAACTGACTCTTTCAATTGAGTTTCTTGAACATTTAACACAACCAAGGAACTTCTATTTCCACTAATAAAGGACATCAAGCCTAAAAACCTTTAAATATAGCACAAATTACCGAACCTATATTAATTTCGAACTTATTCAAAACATCATGAATATTAAAGATTACCGTAAGTGATTTTATGTAACTATCAATACGATTTTAAATTATGTACAAGTTATCGTTAACGTTATTCTCACTTTCACCCGACGCATTATCGTGTAAATAATATTGTTCTACTTTAAATCGCGAGGAGCTCTTTTTAAATTTAATGTAGTTGTAATTGACTTTATACATGCAACCTGAGTGCCGTGTTTTGTTACATTAACGACATACATACTCACAGTATCTTCAATTTGATGCTATATAGTTTGTATATCCACAACATTAACACTTGATTCCTTTAACGCACAATGCTTGCTGGTTCCCCTTACTGGATCTTAACTTCCCATAAGATGATTTTATTAGCCATCTGCTTAGCTTTAGTTTTAGTTTTTGTGCAGCTTTATTGACTGTACGAAGTTAACGAAATCTTTTACTTGCAGCATGTTAGTTGCATCAATTGGCTCCTAAATAGAGCTGTTATCGCTTAATTCACAAGTCCCAGATTTTTGGTTATAAAAGACTGCCATGAGTTCATGTATGCTTTGCCTTGCCCATGCATAATTTCTGTTTTTAACTTGTCAATTCTACTGCTTAACTTTAAATTGATTTTTGTACCACCCATTTATTTTTGTAAATTCTCAAGAAATCAGTTTTTACTAAACGCACTCTTAGTACACTGACCACTGCTGACCACTATCACATAAACATACTATACGCCAAGCACCTGCTCATTATATGTGAGTGTTTTATCGTACTCTTACAGAAAGAACATGTCAGGCATATGGAAGTGGAAGCCCTGCGACTCTACTCTAGCTACTAATTCCCACCACCAGGCTGTATGAACTATTCCTTAAGCCTACTCAGTACTGTGTAAATACATAGATATATCTCTTATCGACAGATATCTATATGCATGCTTATATGCATATTCTTGTGCATATTTATTTATCCAATGCAGAAGCTCATTTTAAATACTGCCTTATTTTTAAAATTGGCTTTGATACTCATTACTTATCCGTATTTTAAATGCCTGTATGACAATTAAAAAAATAACTGAATCTTAACCCTTAGTTCTGCAAAGTATTTGCTTGTTACACACAAAATGTAACGATAATTTTATTACACGATATACGATGTGTAATAACAATTCCTTTAAGAGAAAACTTCTGAATTTATTTAGTAAGATTGTATTATGTGTAGCAAGTTATGGTAGTCACCAACTTTTGATAAAAATATGCTTATTATAAATATTGAGCAAGTAACTGAAATCCATTTGTTTGGAGAGATTTTTGTATATTTTATTAAGTGACATGGTATAATTATCGTAATTGACACTGAGTAAACAATGTACGTACTTATTTATACGACGCACGAAAGTATACATACAGGTATGCAATTTTTTTTAAATAAGTGACATAAATCTTTCTAAAACTCAGAAGTACATACTTTTTGATAGCTGCTTTTGTGTTTATTAATAAACAGTAACCTAATTAAAATTATTAGAGATAAACATAATATGTTTACTTGAGGACGTTTATAACAGTTAGTAGGGTGAACGTCCAAAGAGGTGAGAGGAGCGCAAATATTCGGCAACGCTGGCAATTACTTTTAACGTATGGATATACCTTTATATACGCTTTTATACATACTTCATCCCTTCTATCTCATTTTTTCAAAATAACTACTTATTGATCTTTTACAAAATTTTTATAGTTTATCTCATAGTTATCAATCAGACAAAAAAAATAAAAAAAATTTTTCTAGATCACATTAGAAATACAACTTTATGTGATTTTTCCATAAAGTTTCATGTTAAATAAATGTTTTTTCAGAAATTAAACATATTAAAAATAGTACAGTTTAACGATCTGCAAGTTTTGAAAATATTTTTCACGCTACAGTAAAGATAACTTAGATTTGTTCATAAAAAATCAATCATCGTGTGAAAAATACGTACTTGATATACGTTATTTTGTATATCAAGGATATTTAACTTTTTATATCATTTTGTTTTGCAGACAAAAGTATCATATTTTCATTTGCTCGTAGAGATACTTTAAACTTTTTTTGTTTGTTATTTATTTTGGGATCTTACGTTAAAGTTTTTTTCTTAAATAAAGATAAACAATATCTTTTTTAATTGGCATATATCTCTTCTTGTTTATCAAACACTACACACTATATAAATACGCACATACTGTATGTATATATATACTAGTGGGGCTAACGCTCCCCTGCGCGCTCCGCGCGCCAACCCCCCACTAACAGATTAGGTAAACAAAATAATGACATTACTCGTGTATTTATCAATGCAGGCTGATAATTAGTTTATAACAGCAAAATACGTGACTCACAAAGGAGTTGATAAAACATATGATAACAGAAATATTAATTTTCCAATAAAATTTTTAAATAATATCAGAAAATGTCTTCAACTACACGAATTAAAATTTAACATAAATGCTAGAGTAGTGATAATAAGAACTTTGAGTATATCAAACGGTCTCTGTAAAGGCACAATATTAAAAATAACAAAATTATTTAACTATAATATACAAGCAGAAATAATAACGGGAGAAAAAAAAAGCAAAGTTTATATTCCTAGAATAACATTTAATACTGGCACCTCATCATCATTACCTTTCGTCTTCTATAGGGAACAGTTTCTCTTTGTATTAGCATATTCTATATGCATCAACAAATCAGAAAAACAGAGTTTTGATTCCTTAGTATTGTATATTAAAAAACCTTTATTCTCTTACGGACAATCATACGTTGCTTTATTAAGATGTAAGAATCCAAAAAGAATTTTCATTCAAATTGAATCCGAGAGTATATCAGAAACTAAAAATATTGTTTAGCAGGAAATTTTTCAGTAGTTCAAAAATATGTAACTTTGAAGATTGTCACATTCAAACAGACGTATGTTAATTCATAAAAACCATGAAAAACAAATATGAGAAAAATGTGGAAAGGTTTTTAAAAAAAGAGACGGGTTAAAACGACACATAAAATGTGAGAACTTTAAGCTAACGGAATAAATTATTCTTTCAAAAGCTTAATTATGGTTGTCTATTTAATTACAGCTCCTCCTGAATTTTGTCTTTTTGTTAATAAAGTTCTCACTTAATCAAGAATTTTATATTTGGGTAAAGTAAACATGTACCGAAAAGAGATTTGAAATGTAAAAGTTCAATCAAGTTAAACAAACAATGGTACTTCAGAGACATATNACCGTCTAGTACCCAGATTTATGTAATCATAAACAATCCGTTTTTTGTAATATGTTTTCAGATACACCATCATTGATGCAAAATTTTATCAGTGTGACAAATGTAACTCAAAATTTTCAAATCAAGAGTGTCTATCATCGCCCGAAAAAATTCACAAAAAAAAATTTTTTGTATGTGATCTGAGTAGGATTATAATATTAGACAAGAAAAACTATTTCCGTCACACAAAGGAATGCCACAACATTAAAAAAATTTTAAGTGTATTGAATGCGAAAAAAGTTTTAAAAGAAATTACCGCTAACAGAAACATTTGAAAAGTCATGAAATAAACGTTCAAAAAAATATTTGTCAAAATTGTGGAAAAGGTTATGTAAGAGCAGAGCACCTATAAAGATATTTAATAGTATGTAATCAAAATAAACATCGTAAATGAGATAATTGTAACAAAAATTTTTTTTATGGTCAAATAAAATTGTTTGTGAAGATTTGACCACTTGTAACAGTCAATATATAAGGCTTATCGAATATATTTACATTATAAATAGGGAAACTGGGATAAGTGGGGAGGGGAGCTGGGGGAAGCAGGGCGGAGCTAGCAAAAAAGTAGGATTACTCGAAAAGTGCAAGAAAATGAAAGAATAATTACCTTATTTGGGGGGGAGCTGAAGGGGAGCTGGGGGTTGCGGAGGGGAGTAGGGGAGGAGCAGGGGGGAGCGAAACGTCGCTCTAACTCTTAAGACTATATAACATAGGAAGATATATATGTATAGGACGTTCCACGTGAACTGTAACACTTGAATGGCAAAAATTTGGAGTGGGTAAAAAAATTCTGCCAGGGCTTAAATTATTTCTATAACCGTAGTCTTTAAAAATCGATTGGGCCTGTTTTGAAATTCAAGATGGTGGATGCAAAATGGCAGCCAAAACCTGAAAAAAATCCATCCTCGACCAAAAAAACGATTGTAAAAATAAGAATCTGCAAAAATCAAGGTCTTTTTTTGTCTAAAATTACATGAGACATATGTTTGTAATGATGTCATGGTGAAGATTAACAAATTGTTTTCCTACGAGTTTGAAAAGTCTCTGTTTGCGAACCGAGAGGTTTGCGGCCCGAGCCAAAGGCGAGGGACGTAACGAGGTTCGTGAAGAAGACTTTTTGAACGAGTTCCAGAAAACTGCTTTTTCGACCGAGGGAGTACCAGCCTCCCAAAACCGCCCGAGGGCGGAAAAGTGTATTTTACAGAATTCGGAAGACTATGGCATTTTTCGAAAATACTCGGAAATAAATTTTCTACTCTGGGAAATAATTACTGGTCTGCTTTTAAAGAAACATGAAGAACAAGCTGCTAATTTCAAATGAAAGTGGTAAAATTTATATAGACAGAGAGATGTGCCCTTGACTTTTTGTTGGTGAGCTTTATTATTTCTTCTAGTGGCTTTTTTTTTTAAATGAGCTGTATATCCTGTGTGTGTCAAAAGATATTTCAAAACTTTTAAAACTATACATGACCCCTGCGCCCTCTGCGCACTAACCCCCGTGATTGTAAATTAGATTAACGAAGTATGGAAATAAACCCGAATTATATTCATTGTTTTTTTAATTTATGTATGTAATAAATTCATATTGATCATAAATAATTACATGAATTTTTAACAATCACTTTTCTTTCATTACCGTTTTTTATAACAGGAAGTGTTTGACGAAAATCTCCTTCTAAAATTATTAATTTATTTCCAAAATATATGTGTGTATTGCATATATCATGCAAAGTTCTGTCAACCATCTCAAAAGCTTTTTTCGGAATCATAGAAGCCTCATCCCAAATTGTCATATTAATTTGACAAAATTTCTTTTTTTCTGATTTAAATTAAAAAAATGCAGTTTCACTATTGTTTGAATCTAAAGGTAAGTGAAAAGTTCTCTGACTAGTCATACCTTTTGGTAGTAGTACTGACGCAATATCAGCTCATGCCATTGATAAAATTTTATTTCTTTGTGATATAAAGTAATACATAAATGTTTCATACAAAAAGGTTTTTCCTGATTCTCCAGGACCATATATTAAAAAAAATTTTCCTAACGTCATTACAAAATATTATTTTTTTGTTCGTAAATAATATGAAATATATTTTTCTGGTCATTATTCAAAGTTTTATATATAGAGTTAAACATTTGTTTACTGAAACGTATTTCATTATCCATATCTTTTTTCTTACTCTCCATTTTTTTTGTGTTGGTAAATGAAAGCATTTACATGGTTTATCTTCTCATTTATTTTCTGAAATTTGGTCAATATGTAAAAGAGCTATATCATCTTTATTATGAGGCAATCCCTTTGTAAAAACTTTTTTGTATTTATTTCATATTTTATCACCTTGAACGTTTTCTGACATTACAAACCAAGCAAAAAATTGTCCTAATTGATATGGAAACTAAATATCAATTGCTTCTTAAAAAATGTCATTGATTTTTTTTATTTAAGATGATATAATTATCATAAAGTTATTTTCATTCTTTAATAAGTACAAAGTTCTTGGTGTATTTAACTTTTCTTGTGTTACAATTATTTTTAAGCAATGTAACAGTAATTATTTTTTATATGTATAACAATTTCGTGACATACCTACATATACAAATTAAAACAATACATAATCATTAAATAATAATAACCGTTAACGTATCGCCTAATCTTACAAGGTTAACTAAATAAACTATTAAACTTAGCTACATTATAACCGCAACTAGATGGAACTTCCACTTATTTCTTCGTCGTTTACATATTATAAGGTAACAGTTATTGTATTATTATTTTGTGAATCAATAAATCGAAGTTTGGTTTTGAAACTGCAATTTAGAACATAAATAATAATAAAAGTAACCAAATGTTTTAAACACATTTGTAATGAATTGTTATAAATCGTTAAAATATAAATTTTATTCAAAAATGAGGGATTTATTATGCTAAAAAAATCGAGATTAAGATTTTTTAACAAAAAGTATCATCATTCAGACCCAGCACATCATTAGCACACGAACGAGTACATACATGCACGTACACATGTGTACATTTTCATGCATGCAGGTAAATGGTTTCATAAACTCGTATAACAGCATAGCTGACCTGCGACCTCTTACACACACTACACGTATGGCACTTCCTCTCCACGGCAGCCACCCACCTAGAAGGGGGAGCCCCATACCCTCGCGCTACAGCTCTCCCCTCAGTGAGCAGAAACCCTCACATTACACCTTCCCCCCTAGGGAAGGAGGGAGGTGAGCCAGAACCCTCCCAGTACACCTACTATCTACAAATATTATTTTATAATAACCACAGAAATTAAATAATGTAATCTCCCGTTCATTAAATATTAAACGTCTACACACAATGTTTAGAAAAATCAATATTTATGTTTAAAGATTTAAACTTTAGTATTATTGTATAGCTTAACTGTATTAATCAATCTGTAGAATTTCGGGAGTTTTTTGATACAGCTTTTTTTGCAAAAAAAAAAATTACTGGT
>NW_019384242.1:1172796-1186281 GCF_000648655.2 Copidosoma floridanum | reverse complement strand
GATGAATATTACCAATTTATATATAAGAATCATCAAGTTAATAAATAATGTAAAAATCTATTTACAAACAATATTTTCTATTTCAGTTTTTTTTGCCTTTTTACTTGAGTAAATAAACAATTTTTATCTTTGCATTTTGATAAAGCCACATATAATTAACCATAAGAAAACAAGGATTTTTTTAAATACAAACCTACATTATCAAAACTTTGACATTGAGATTTGTTTATTGTCACAGCAAATGCCACAACGATTGGAAATTGCTTACGATACAAAATGAAAGGTAACATTGAGGAGTTTCCTGTGTCTCAAGTTATCCTTAGAATAAAGACTGTATTTCCAATTTTTTTCCAGTCATTATTTCTCCTTCTAAATTATACTGTATTAATTTTTTGATTCATAAACGTGTTCTATTACAGAATTCATCTGATATACTTAAATTTCTCAGTAACATCACTATCGTACCAATTTTTGGATTTAGTTAATGAGGTGGTAATACTTTACGAATATTGTCCAACATTTCCACTGGAAAATGAAAATAAGTATTATCGTCCGATTTATTAACTCCTTTATAAATTGCGTTATCTATACTACACTAAGTTATAATTTCTCTAGTTAATTTAAAAAAAATTTCATTATTTAAATAAAAGGTGTACTCGTTATGCATTGTAAGTATAACACTATTCATCGAACAATTGTAGATATTAGAAGGTATTTGTGAACATACATCATTTGAGACTGAAGTTTTAGGAATGTTAAAAGTTTTTATTTCCCCTTTCCCAATTTTTTATAATAATTTTAAAAATTCTTTACAGTTAGAACGAGTTTGATTTCTTATTTTAAAATTTGGAATGAGTTCCACAAAAATGAAGATTTAAGAGTTTGTTTAAGTATAATTTTTCTATTACCGTTTTTTATCACTAGGAAGATCTGACGAAAATCACCCCCTAAAATAATCAATTTATTTCCAAAATATTTTTCAGTATTACATAAATTTTTTAACAGTCTGTCTACAATTTTCAATGCTTTTTTTGGAATCATTAAAGCCTCATCCCAAATAATTAAATCAACTTTTCCTAATTCGTTTCTATCTGACTCAAATTCTTAAAATGCACTCTATATATTATTAAGCTCTACAGGAAGTCTAAAAGTTCTATGACTGGTCATCCCCTTTGGAATCAAAATTGATGCTATGCCATTCCATGCCATTGATATGATTTTTTAATTTTGNTTTTGTTCGTAAATAATATGAAATATATTTTTCTGGTCATTATTCAAAGTTTTATATATAGAGTTAAACATTTGTTTACTGAAACGTATTTCATTATCCATATCTTTTTTCTTACTCTCCATTTTTTTTGTGTTGGTAAATGAAAGCATTTACATGGTTTATCTTCTCATTTATTTTCTGAAATTTGGTCAATATGTAAAAGAGCTATATCATCTTTATTATGAGGCAATCCCTTTGTAAAAACTTTTTTGTATTTATTTCATATTTTATCACCTTGAACGTTTTCTGACATTACAAACCAAGCAAAAAATTGTCCTAATTGATATGGAAACTAAATATCAATTGCTTCTTAAAAAATGTCATTGATTTTTTCATCATTGTCCATTAAATCCATTGCAATTGCAGTATCTTCAAAATATCTATAAGTTATTCCTTTATTTGTTCTAATATTTTTAACGATGTCAAACCAGTTACTTTACTTAATACAAGGTAAAAAAAAATATTTCATGATCTTTTGGAGGTACAATGTTTAGTCTACCTATTGCAGTATTTTTCTTTACATCTTTTCTTCTTTGCCAACTGTCTAATATATTTTAAAAAATGTAGTATTTTGGAATGTTTACACAAAGTCATCATGTTTATTGAATTTGAACCAAGCTGTTAACCGCGTCTCATAGTTATCTACAACAGTTTCAATATTATCTCCTTTAAATAAAAGTTTTTGTTTGTTTTTGAGGTAAACTGCTAAATTTACAACTGTATGACTTTTACTGAAAATTTGAAATTCTTGCAATCTCCAAGCTGCTTCTATTGGACCTACATATCTAGCAACAACGTAACTTATTTCATCAAAGATTCATTCACCTTGGTCTTTTAATTTTTTAATTTTGATGTATACTCTGCCACTACCTTTATGTATATTGTCATGATTATATTTAGTGCTTTGAATAGATGCACAGAATTTGACGTTGATATGATACTTATATTTCATGAAAAAAAATTTATTATACGGAACGACCATTATATTATCTACTAAAATTCCAAATTTTCTCTAAATTTTATAAACATATTGTTCGGAAGCACTGTGTATTCTTCTATATTCAGGGTCACCATAGTTTTGTAATGAAGTTACGTTTGTATAAGGTTTGGAAAAATTTTTGGTACATTTTTTATCAATCATACAAGGACTTTGTTCTGTATAAGGTCTATGAAGCATGTGTTTAATCACTCATTTTGTGAGCTTTGTACTACCAAAAGAAATTTTAGCTGATATAATTGTATTAATTTGCTTAGGTGTAACAATTTTTTATCAAGATGTAAAGTTATTAAAATATTTGCATGAGGTAGACCACGTTTTTTAAATTCGATGGTATAGACGTATGCTCATACTTAACCGAATCTATAGTTTTCAAGGATGTCATCCAATACTGACATTAGTTTTAAATAAAATAGTCTAACAGTTAAGTTTAGAATGACATTTGGTGTCGTATTTTTAGGAAATTTTAATAAAATTAACTTTAATTCTTTTCATTTAGGATTACATGTTACTGTTGTAAAAAAACCTGGTCTACTGCATTTTCTCATTATAGACATTGCATGTTGATGATGTAGGAAAATTTCGCTCATTTCGCCTTAATTTTGACCCATTAAAATTTTCCCTTTCATTTCTTTAAGCTCCTCTGCACGATTTTAAGAGGCCCCTGACGCCCCTTTACAGCCCCTCTACATCCCCTTCACTAAATGTTATGTGGCTGTAGCTAGCAATTGCAAGCCACAGCTCCTACAACTTAAGGTAATCGATCTCTTAGCTACATATAGTTATCTATGTTTTCCACACTGCCTAGGAGGCAAATAGATCGATTTCGTACTTATCAACAAAAAGTTCAAAAAACACCAAGTATAGTTATTACTTTATATTATTATTAATGAGTATAAAATGTGAGGCACGTTAACTTGTTTTTTGTTTGTATTATTTCTTTCTTACATCGAGTTTTCAATAAATACGTGTAATCGTATGACATGATATAGTCACACATATTATTTAAAACTCAAGTAGTACAAAAAGTAATAGAGGCCGTGGATGTCATCGCCAGTGTGCCTATTAAACCACGAGGAGACAGAACTTCTCGACGCCCGATTTAAAGAAAAAAAAAACCATTAATAGATATAGTAATTAAATAAAACTTTAATCGCATTCTTGAACATATGCTTGTAATTTTTTTTCTTTAGAAACCCGTCTGTCTTAAACCGATTTCGTTCTATGTATACAAATTAAAAAACAACTGTATAATATATAAATGTTATTATTTTATATATAGTCCTAATTCTTGTAAAATAAGATTTTTAGTACAGAATCTTGAAATTTGATTCCTTTAAATTATTGTTCTTTAGTACTCATACGAAGTTATCACAAAAATAAACAAATTTTGCCAAAGAAAATTGGCATTTTGTACGTTGCATAATCTTTACTATAATAAGTTGTGGTATTTCCTTTTATTAGATTTAAAATTTTGTTATTTAAAAGAATAATGTATTCATTTCGAGAAGTGGGAATAAGACTATTTAATAAAGATTTGTTATTTTTACTTAACATTTTCAAACATACATTATTGACTTTTCATTTTTTAGGAATAATTATTGACTTTATTTTTTTGTCTCCCGTTTCTAAGAGTAATTTAGAAAAATTTTCATCGACCAAACAAATGTGTGTATTTAATTTCAAAATATAAAAAGAAATTGAAAGAAATGATGACTTCACAGTTTTAGATATGAACATACTTTCATTACCGTTTTTTATAACAGGAAGTGTTTGACGAAAATCTCCTTCTAAAATTATTAATTTATTTCCAAAATATATGTGTGTATTGCATATATCATGCAAAGTTCTGTCAACCATCTCAAAAGCTTTTTTCGGAATCATAGAAGCCTCATCCCAAATTGTCATATTAATTTGACAAAATTTCTTTTTTTCTGATTTAAATTAAAAAAATGCAGTTTCACTATTGTTTGAATCTAAAGGTAAGTGAAAAGTTCTCTGACTAGTCATACCTTTTGGTAGTAGTACTAANATGTTATGTGTGAAAAGGTTTTTCTTGATCCTCCAGGATCATCTATAAAAAAAATCTTCCTAACGTCATTACATCTAGTTTTAAAAATATTTTTTTATTCATTGTTTAGCTGATCATACATCGAATCAAACAAATGTTTTTTACAGAATGCAACTTTCAGTGCGTTATCATAGTTTTGTAAGTCAATTTTAATCGGTGCAGGTAAATTAAATGATTTACAAGATTTGTCTCCAAGCTCAAAAATTTTGTTGATGTGCAGAATGGCGCAATTTTCTTTATTACGATTGAAACTTTCAGAAAAAAAATTTTTATACTAATTCCAAATTTTATCACCTTGTATATTCTCTGATATTAAAAACCATGCAAAAAATTTTTTTAATTGATAAGGAAGCATAACAGTACTAGCTTCTTGAAAAACATCATCAATCTGTGAATCATACTCGATTAAGCTCATAGCAATTGCTGTATCTTTCAATGTCTTATACTTTATATTTTAGTATGTTTTTAAATCTTTGAAATGAAGTTGCTCCTTTTTTTATTTAATATCAATTTTAAATAAATCTTTTATGATATATTAGTGATACTGTATTCATACTACCATCAACGTTGATTATTATTTTATCTAAAATTTCATCATCAGAATTACTTAATCTTTTAATTGCAATAAAAGCTCTATCACCACCTTTATGAATGTAGTCATATATGTATTTTATGCTGTGAATAGATGCAAAATATCTAACATTTATTTGGCATCTACATTTTATTGAAAAAATTTTATTATACCGTACAACTATTAAATTGTCAACTGTAATTTTATGCTTATTTTTAGTCTTATATACATGATTATCCAAAAATATTTTTTGTGATATGTTCGGGATAACCTTTTTTTTTAACAATGTTATGTCAGAAAATGGTTTAGGAAAATTTTTGATACATTTGTTATTGAATGTAATTAAAAATGGACCTTGTTTAGTGTGAGGACCTTAAAGCATGTGTTTTATTACTATTTTGAAAGTTTCTTATTATTTGAAGGTATTTCAGCTGATATAACTTTATCAATCTGTTCTAGTGAAATTATTTTATTGTTGTGATGTAGTGTAACGAGAAGATGTGCATGTGCTAAGCCACGTTTTTGAAATTCTATAGTACAAACATAGGGTATTACTTTTCCAAACAGATTTTCTCGTGTTATGTCATTTAAAATTTAATGCAACTTTGTGTGAAATAACAGTAATGTTAGAGATATCATTAGGAGTAGTATATTTTAAGAACTAGGATAAAATTATTTTTATTTCTTCCCACCTTAAATTGCAGGTAATTTTTACATTAAATACAACGCTCTTAAACCTAACTATATAGAAAACTTACTTAGGATGAGTTAAGCAGATGTAAAATAATACAACTATACCTTTTTTACCCTCCTGCGTGCTAAGTGTGCCTACTTTTTGTTAACAGATTAAAGTCAAGTTAAATTGAACCCAACTCAAATAGATTAATTACCCTCTGAATAAATAAGTAGCAATACAAGCACTTTTAACTAATCAATTTACTGCTGGTGGGAGATTAGCGTGCGAAGCGTGCAGGGGGTCGTAAGCCTGCCTATTTCACACACACACACACACACACACACACACACACACACACACACACACACACACACACACACACACACACACACACACACACACACACACACACACACACACACACACACACACACACACACACACACACACACACACACACACACACACACACACACACACACACACACACACACACACACACACACACACACACACACACACACACACACACACACACACACACACACACACACACACACACACACACACACACACACACACACACACACACACACACACACACACACACACACACACACACACACACACACACACACACACACACACACACACACACACACACACACACACACACACACACACACACACACACACACACACACACACACACACACACACACACACACACACACACACACACACACACACACACACACACACACACACACACACACACACACACACACACACACACACACACACACACACACACACACACACACACACACACACACACACACACACACACACACACACACACACACACACACACACACACACACACACACACACACACACACACACACACACACACACACACACACACACACACACACACACACACACACACACACACACACACACACACACACACACACACACACACACACACACACACACACACACACACACACACACACACACACACACACACACACACACACACACACACACACACACACACACACACACACACACACACACACACACACACACACACACACACACACACACACACACACACACACACACACACACACACACACACACACACACACACACACACACACACACACACACACACACACACACACACACACACACACACACACACACACACACACACACACACACACACACACACACACACACACACACACACACACACACACACACACACACACACACACACACACACACACACACACACACACACACACACACACACACACACACACACACACACACACACACACACACACACACACACACACACACACACACACACACACACACACACACACACACACACACACACACACACACACACACACACACACACACACACACACACACACACACACACACACACACACACACACACACACACACACACACACACACACACACACACACACACACACACACACACACACACACACACACACACACACACACACACACACACACACACACACACACACACACACACACACACACACACANTCCCAGTAGTTAAAAACGGAAGCAAAATTACTATTGTTCAAAAAACCATAAAATTTTCCAATCTTTGGCCTTTATTTAATAATTTTTATTTAAAAAGTAATATACTTCCAATTAATACGAGATTTTCTTCATTGCTACTGGATACAAGAGAAGGCAGAATTAAAACTTTTATAATTTCTCAGACATGAAAAACAAATGATGAATGTTCTAAAATTTTTAATAATGATGATGATTCTTTTATAAGTAAAGCTAGATTAACATCTCACAATGAATACACTTATTTTTTGAACAAAAAAATTTAAATTAATATAGGAGGAACATTAGTAACGTACTATAGTATTGATAAAGCAACTCACAAAGGAGAAGATAAATCAGACGATAATATTTATATTAATTTTTTTACAGAATATTCAAATAGTGTTAAAGAAGGTCTTCCTCCACATGAATTGAATTTAAAAATTAACTCTATTGTTATGTTGATACGAAACTCAAACATATATGAAGGACTTTGCAATGGTACAAGATTACGAATTACAAAATTATTTAAATACAACATCGAAGCTGAAATAATTACAGGTGAAAAAAAAAAAGAAAATAATGTCTTTTTTTTTCAAGAATAACACTACTAACAATCAATTCGCTACCATTTATATTGTACAAAAAATAATTTCCATTTACCTAAGCTTTTTCTATGACTATTAATAAATCTCAAGGTCAAAGTTTTGATGCCTTAGTATTGTACCCTAGAAAACCATAATTTGCTCATGGGCAATTATATGTTGCATTTTCCAGATGTAGAAAGCCAAAAAAAAAAGTTTTATTTAAATTGAATTAGAACACAAATTTGAAATTAAAAATATTGTTTGGAATGAAATTTTAGAGTAACAAAAAAACTATTCCGTAGTTAATTACTATTTTTATACTTTCTTGCATATTTTATCTTTCATCAAAAAAGCAAATTTCAGTACCGTCTAGTACCCAGATTTATGTAATCATAAACAATCCGATTTTTGTAATATGTTTTCAGATACACTATCATGGATGCAAAATTTTATTAGTGTGACGAATGTAACTTAAAATTTCCAAATCAAGAGTGTCTATCATCGCACAAAAAAGTTTACCGAAAAAAAATTTTTATGTGATCTATGTAGCATTATAATATTAGACAAGAAAAACTATTTGCGTCACACAAAAGAATGCCAAAACATTAAAAAAATTTTAAGTGTATTGAATGCGAAAAAAGTTTTAAAAGAAATTACCGCTAACAGAAACATTTGAAAAGTCATGAAATAAACGTTCAAAAAAATATTTGTCAAAATTGTGGAAAAGGTTATGTAAGAGCAGAGCACCTATAAAGATATTTAATAGTATGTAATCAAAATAAACATCGTAAATGAGATAATTGTAACAAAAATTTTTTTTATGGTCAAATAAAATTGTTTGTGAAGATTTGACCACTTGTAACAGTCAATATATAAGGCTTATCGAATATATTTACATTATAAATAGGGAAACTGGGATAAGTGGGGAGGGGAGCTGGGGGAAGCAGGGCGGAGCTAGCAAAAAAGTAGGATTACTCGAAAAGTGCAAGAAAATGAAAGAATAATTACCTTATTTGGGGGGGAGCTGAAGGGGAGCTGGGGGTTGCGGAGGGGAGTAGGGGAGGAGCAGGGGGGAGCGAAACGTCGCTCTAACTCTTAAGACTATATAACATAGGAAGATATATATGTATAGGACGTTCCACGTGAACTGTAACACTTGAATGGCAAAAATTTGGAGTGGGTAAAAAAATTCTGCCAGGGCTTAAATTATTTCTATAACCGTAGTCTTTAAAAATCGATTGGGCCTGTTTTGAAATTCAAGATGGTGGATGCAAAATGGCAGCCAAAACCTGAAAAAAATCCATCCTCGACCAAAAAAACGATTGTAAAAATAAGAATCTGCAAAAATCAAGGTCTTTTTTTGTCTAAAATTACATGAGACATATGTTTGTAATGATGTCATGGTGAAGATTAACAAATTGTTACAGGGTGGATTTAATGTGGCTGTCAAACCTTTAATATGGTGGCAAAATTTTTTTGAATAGATCGATTTGTAACAAATTTAGTTAACGGGAATTGTTTAGGTTGCTGTTCCTGAATTTTGGATAAAATTTGCTAAACTTAAGATGGTGAATTTAAAATGGTGGCCACAATTTTTGGAAATGAAAGGATTTATACTAGATTTCTAGTGCTCTAAATTTTGGCCACCAAAAAAATCGTAGACTTTTCAAACTAATTAGGGCTCTTTTAAAGAATTCAAGATGGCGTATGCAATATGGCGAAAAACATTCTAAAGATTGATGAATTCTAATTTTAAAAAATACTATATAATTCTTTATGGCATTTCAAGTAAAAAATTTTTTCCTGATTTTAAATTATAATTGTTATTTTTGAAAAAAAATTCATGNCAGTTAAGTCCGATATAAAAAGAAATCATGGTATGATAAAAGTTGTATTGGTTAGCTTATTACGAAATGGAGGTCTGTTGTTAAATAATCATAAATGGCTTCAAGCAATACTGATTATATAGTATTTTTATTAAAAATAATCTATCAATATTGCGTAAAATTAAAAAATGTTTCAGCTCCCAAGTACCTCATTACTTTTAAAGACTTATTCTCTACAAAAAAAACATGCCCATTCTGGATATTCTTTCCTGCGGGAGCTGTATTAAATTGTTTATTCTAATGGTTTCTTGTTTTTTCATGAAGTGAAGCACTATAGTATAAAATTTTTATGTTTTAAAATTTTTTTGTAGCCCATTATAAGAAATTGTTTGATGTTAAGTGTGCTTCTGTGGCTTTTGCCTGCAAACTTGCGCGTGTAGCTTCCCGTTTAAAAGTTGCACCTTAACCATCGCATGCCCCTTTACCGTGTGCAGTAGCATGCATGTGCCACTCTGCAGTAATACTAAAATTAGATTCATGATAAATCAAGTTGCACATTTAAAAGCGATTTTTATAATGCTGCTTGGCTCCGTCTGTCACATAAATAATTTTCTTTAATTCAGGAACAATTTTTCTCATTTCAGGTATTGACAGCTGTTGTAACAGCTGTATTAACATCTCTGAGCTTTCGTGAAATTTTGACTTTCATGATTTGATAGTACGTAGTCCATCTATGCATTTTAATCCCTGACAGCAGATGAGGCCAACCTCATGGCAAAAAATCTCTAGTATAGTTTTATGCAAGATTTCTCCAACCATATTTTTAGCATAGAAAGGGGAATACTGCGTATACGGTGCCCCTCATTACGTTCCCACCAAAAGTGGTCCTTTAAAAGGTTATAACTGTACCTGTATTATACCTCTTACACTAGAAGTACTTTCGCGTCAATACGTTACTGTAGAACATTCTTGGTAGGCCCCTATTAGCATGTCTATGAATTTTACTGAGTGTACGTAGTACTTTTTTAAATACATAAATTTTTTTCAAAAACGACATTATAATTAAGAATCAGGAAAAAAATTTCTTACTTGGAATACCAGAGAGTATTATATAGTATTTTTTGAAATATAAAATTCATCAATCTTTGCAAAGTTTCTCGCCATATTGCATCTGCCATCTTAAATTCTTGTAAAAAGCCCTAATAAATTAAAGAAATCTACGGTTTTTTTAGTGGATAAAATTTGGAGCACTACAAATCTAGTATAAATCCGTTCATTTCCAAGAATTGTGGCCACCATTTTGCTTTCGCCATCTTGAGTTTAGCAAATTTTATCCCAAATTCGGGAACAGCAACCTAAACAATTCCCGTTTACTGAATTTGTTACAAATCAATCCATCAAAAAAAATTTTGTCACCATATTGGAGGTTTGTCAGCCATATTAAATCCACCCTGTTATAATTTGTTAACCTTCATCATGACGTGATTACAAGTATATGTCTTATATAATTTTAGATGAAAAAAGACCTTGATTTTTGCAGATTCTTATTTTGAAAACCGTTATTTTTGGTCGAAGATAGATTTTTTCAGGTTTTGGCTGCCATATTGCATCCGCCATCTTGAATCTCAAAAAAAGTCCAATTAATTTTTGAAGTCTATGGTTATAATAATAATTTAAGCCCTGGCAGAAGTTTTTTGGCCGCTCCAAATTTTGGCCGTTCGAGTATTACGGTTGACGTGAAACGTCCCATATATAAATATCTTCCTATATTATATAGTCGTAAGAGTTAGAGCAATTCTTGCTCTCCCTCGTTTCTCCTCACCTACCCTCCACCTCCCCTCAGCTCCCTCCAAATAAGGTAGTTATTCTTTTATTTTCTTGCATTTTTCGAGTAATCCTACTTTTTTGGATTACGAATTACAAAATTATTTAAATACAACATCGAAGCTGAAATAATTACAGGGGAAAAAAAAAAAAGAAAATAAAGTCTTTTTTTTCAAGAATAACACTACTAACAATCAATTCGCTACCATTTATATTGTACAAAAAATAATTTCCATTTACCTAAGCTTTTTCTATGACTATTAATAAATCTCAAGGTCAAAGTTTTGATGCCTTAGTATTGTACCCTAGAAAACCATAATTTGCTCATGGGCAATTATATGTTGCATTTTCCAGATGTAGAAAGCCAAAAAAAAAAGTTTTATTTAAATTGAATTAGAACACAAATTTGAAATTAAAAATATTGTTTGGAATGAAATTTTAGAGTAACAAAAAAACTATTCCGTAGTTAATTACTATTTTTATACTTTCTTGCATATTTTATCTTTCATCAAAAAAGCAAATTTCAGTACCGTCTAGTACCCAGATTTATGTAATCATAAACAATCCGATTTTTGTAATATGTTTTCAGATACACTATCATGGATGCAAAATTTTATTAGTGTGACGAATGTAACTTAAAATTTCCAAATCAAGAGTGTCTATCATCGCACAAAAAAGTTTACCGAAAAAAAATTTTTATGTGATCTATGTAGCATTATAATATTAGACAAGAAAAACTATTTGCGTCACACAAAAGAATGCCAAAACATTAAAAAAATTTTAAGTGTATTGAATGCGAAAAAAGTTTTAAAAGAAATTACCGCTAACAGAAACATTTGAAAAGTCATGAAATAAACGTTCAAAAAAATATTTGTCAAAATTGTGGAAAAGGTTATGTAAGAGCAGAGCACCTATAAAGATATTTAATAGTATGTAATCAAAATAAACATCGTAAATGAGATAATTGTAACAAAAATTTTTTTTATGGTCAAATAAAATTGTTTGTGAAGATTTGACCACTTGTAACAGTCAATATATAAGGCTTATCGAATATATTTACATTATAAATAGGGAAACTGGGATAAGTGGGGAGGGGAGCTGGGGGAAGCAGGGCGGAGCTAGCAAAAAAGTAGGATTACTCGAAAAGTGCAAGAAAATGAAAGAATAATTACCTTATTTGGGGGGGAGCTGAAGGGGAGCTGGGGGTTGCGGAGGGGAGTAGGGGAGGAGCAGGGGGGAGCGAAACGTCGCTCTAACTCTTAAGACTATATAACATAGGAAGATATATATGTATAGGACGTTCCACGTGAACTGTAACACTTGAATGGCAAAAATTTGGAGTGGGTAAAAAAATTCTGCCAGGGCTTAAATTATTTCTATAACCGTAGTCTTTAAAAATCGATTGGGCCTGTTTTGAAATTCAAGATGGTGGATGCAAAATGGCAGCCAAAACCTGAAAAAAATCCATCCTCGACCAAAAAAACGATTGTAAAAATAAGAATCTGCAAAAATCAAGGTCTTTTTTTGTCTAAAATTACATGAGACATATGTTTGTAATGATGTCATGGTGAAGATTAACAAATTGTTACAGGGTGGATTTAATGTGGCTGTCAAACCTTTAATATGGTGGCAAAATTTTTTTGAATGGATCGATTTGTAACAAATTTAGTTAACGGGAATTGTTTAGGTTGCTGTTCCTGAATTTTGGATAAAATTTGCTAAACTTAAGATGGTGAATTTAAAATGGTGGCCACAATTTTTGGAAATGAAAGGATTTATACTAGATTTCTAGTGCTCTAAATTTTGGCCACCAAAAAAATCGTAGACTTTTCAAACTAATTAGGGCTCTTTTAAAGAATTCAAGATGGCGTATGCAATATGGCGAAAAACATTCTAAAGATTGATGAATTCTAATTTTAAAAAATACTATATAATTCTTTATGGCATTTCAAGTAAAAAATTTTTTCCTGATTTTAAATTATAATTGTTATTTTTGAAAAAAAATTCATGCATTTAAAAAAGTTTGTAGCTTGATAAATT
>NW_019384242.1:1127273-1158659 GCF_000648655.2 Copidosoma floridanum | reverse complement strand
TATGTTCTTTTCCTTTAATGAAACTCGAAATTTTGTTATTCGAAATGTACAAAAGTTCATTATGAGTTGTTAGAATTACTTTATATAGGTAGCTATTTATACCATCTCTATAAATTTTCTTAGAAACATCATTAGTTTTCCATCTCTGTGAAATTTTGAAACAATTTACTGTTTCATTTTCAATATCTATTAACAATAATAGAAATTTTTCATTTGTACACTGCATATAACTTTTCAATTTTATAATTTTACAGTGTTTTTATAGAAATGAAAACCTTATAGTTTTATTAATCAAAGAACTTCCACACTCATGCTTTATCATTTTGTCTAAAATCGCCTCCTGAAATGAGTAATTTTTCTCGAAATCGAGAATTATTATCAAATAAATCTTTTCGAGTCTTATCTACTATTTCCAAAGCTTTTTAGGTATTATTGAAGCTTCGTCCCAAATGATACCGTTTACTTCTCGTAATTCTTTTGAATCAGCTTTGCATTCTAAAAAAGAACTTACAATGTTGTTTACGTTTAATGGTAATCAAAATGTTCTATGATTTGTCATTTCTTTAGGTCATATAATTGAAGCAATTTCTGTTATAACAAAAAAAAAATTAATGTTTTGTATAAAAGTGTTTTTCCAGAATCTCCTGGACCAAGAATAAAATATAATTTTGTATTATTGTCAATGTTCCCTTCAATAATTATTTTTTGATCATAATGTAGGTTAGCAAATAGATCCTTTAAATTTGTATCTAAATCAATTACAGTTTTATTGTCCTTAATATTTTCAGATTTTACTGTTTCATTTTCAATATCTATTAACAATAATAGAAATTTTTCATTTGTACACTGCATATAACTTTTCAATTTTATAATTTTACAGTGTTTTTATAGAAATGAAAACCTTATAGTTTTATTAATCAAAGAACTTCCACACTCATGCTTTATCATTTTGTCTAAAATCGCCTCCTGAAATGAGTAATTTTTCTCGAAATCGAGAATTATTATCAAATAAATCTTTTCGAGTCTTATCTACTATTTCCAAAGCTTTTTAGGTATTATTGAAGCTTCGTCCCAAATGATACCGTTTACTTCTCGTAATTCTTTTGAATCAGCTTTGCATTCTAAAAAAGAACTTACAATGTTGTTTACGTTTAATGGTAATCAAAATGTTCTATGATTTGTCATTTCTTTAGGTCATATAATTGAAGCAATTTCTGTTATAACAAAAAAAAAATTAATGTTTTGTATAAAAGTGTTTTTCCAGAATCTCCTGGACCAAGAATAAAATATAATTTTGTATTATTGTCAATGTTCCCTTCAATAATTATTTTTTGATCATAATGTAGGTTAGCAAATAGATCCTTTAAATTTGTATCTAAATCAATTACAGTTTTATTGTCCTTAATATTTTCAGATTCTATTGTTTTATTTGGTTTATGTGATCTATAATCTTGACATAAATTTCCTTTAAATTTGAAGATTTCATTCAAATGTAATGAAGCATTATTTCATTTATCGTCTTTTAAATCTTCAACAAAAAATTGTTGGGGTGATTCCCAAATAGATTTACCACAAACGTCTTCAGATACTTAAAACCATATGAAAAGTTTTCTCAGTTAAAATGGCAGCATAACGTTACAAGCTTCTTTAAATATTTCATATATTTAAGAGTCGGGTATAACTTAACCTTAAGCAGTAGCAGGATATTTAAACGTACTATAATATATAACATCAACTGTTTTTAAACTCTTAAGAGATTTAGCTGCATGCACCGGATTCAAAATTAATTTTTAAAAAACGCTCAGAGTATTTAGGTGACACTATATTTAGTCGCCCTATTGTTAAATTACGTCTATCTTTTTCTTTCCTAATCCAAGTTTTTTCTGTCAAGTTGAAGAAGCAATATTCTGGAATATTCGCGTATTTCATTTTTTTACGAAATTATCTATTTTATTTAACTCACAGAAATCTGTTAAGGAGGTTCAGTGGTTTTTTTTGAGAGGGTTGGGTGAGCAGGTGTGCGGGGGTTTCCATAAGATACCGTGTTAAAGTGAGTTGTAATAACCGTGCACGAAAACGTCCGCCTACTGCATCACGGTAAACGGAACTCTTGCAATCGCTATGCTGCTTCCATGGGGCTAAAATAGTGGCCATCTTCATACTCTGATATTTCATAAAAAATTTTCACATTGCCTTTTTCATCACTAGTATCTGTTTTCGTTAGTCTACGTTATGCACTATCTCCTCCTTCTTGAACATAATCAAAAATATGCTTTGTACTTTAAATAGATGCCCATTATTCAAAATTAATGTGACAATTACATTTCGTTCATAAAAATGAATTGTATGATACTACCATTGATATATCAACTGAAATTTTTTCTATTGTCACTTCTTTTTTAATTTGGGTATCCATTTTTTGTAAAACCTGTACGATTAGTGTGCTTTTTCGGAAACTTTTTTGTACAAATTTTTTGATGACTAGTAAGACATGAACTATCTTTATCATGAGGTCAATAAAGCATGTGTATAATAACTAATTTTTGTATTTGTAAATCAAGTGGAATTTCTGCTGAAATATATTTATCGATGACTCAAGTAGTAAATAATTTATTGCTTGGATGCAATGTTACAATAATATTGAAGTTGTTGAAACTTATCCCGAAAATATTGTGTTTAGTTATATGGTCTAAAATTCAATTCAGATTTGTATAAAATATTAATCCAACAGTTATATTCGGTACATCATTGGGAGTGGTACCTTTAGAAAAGTTGTTTAAAATTTTCTTTATTTATTTTCATTTCGGGTTGAATGTTACGGTGATAGAAAAATCAGGTCGTATAAACTTTCATTGCATTAAACTGCCATTGCATCTTGATAGTGTTTCTGCATATACCTAGTACTTCCGACGTATGTTGAAGGTAAAATAAAAATATTTCTAAATTTATTGTTTTCAAAATGTTTCAAGTTATTCGAGGCACTACGCCTCCTTACTTAACCAGCGAGGAGTGGACGTCCTTAAATATGGAGTCCTCTTTGGAAAAAGACTACACAGTGGCAAGTGAACAAGATGCACCGTTGGTTAACTGTCAAGGTGTTTCATCGGAGATACTCGCACTGTGCCCATGGATTAGATATAACATCAGTAAAAGTGTTGGAAAATGGGTGCGACAGTAAACCCCCACACATAGGTGGTAAGCGTGTGGCTCCAGCGACTTGGCCTAAGAGCTGTCGTGGTAAATCGGAAAAAAAAAAACTAACACCAACATAATTTAAATGTTTTTCTACCTATAGACAAAATTTATTTCTGAATAATACATCCCACGAATAAATATTGTGTTCATCTATTGTACTAATTTCAACATTTATTTAAAACAGAATAGGAATAAATCTAAGTCTTTGTGATTGAATGGGGCTTTATGAATAAACTCATTAAATAAGTTATCTTAATGCAAAGCATCTACAGTTTGTTTTAATGATAGAATACATATAGTTTAAAATTATGGATGTATTAGTTTCATCATCACATATACGAAATAATACAATACGTACACATAAAAATTAACATTTTACACATAGTGTGTCATAAATGCTAACAAAACAAAAACTTAGCGTACCAAGAACTTTATAATTAGAAATAAATTAAAATACAATTGATATAAATTGGTTTCTATCCGTACACTTAGTTGTATGAGTAGAATGGTTAATAACTACTCGTATGTGTAAAGTCCGTCTATTTGCAATCTGAGCAATGTGGAAAAATAGATGAAAAAAAGTATCTTGTAATCAAATCATGTTCTTATAAGTTAACATTCTTCACAAATAAACATCCTTACAGTACAAAAATATATATGAAATATTATTGTTATGATGTATTAAATCATATTTTTATTTAAAGACTTCAAGTAAAACATTAATAAATAATTAATCTTTTAACTACCAATGTAAATGGTTTTATATGGTACGACGTTGCTTGGAATGTCCCACACAGTTAACTATATGATATAACATAATTTTATAATTTAATATATATTTATGATAGTGCTTTGCGCCTCGATCTCCTATTAATCGAGTGTGACTTTTAATTATTTTTGGACGATAAGATGAATCATGTCGATAACATAGTTTTGTTTTAAAGTAATTTAATAATGAAGCAGCTTAAAAATTGCAGATTAATCTACATATGCCACGTACACGTCTGTACAAACTTTTAGGTCCGAGAAAGACTGTACGATCTCTGTC
The DNA here is from genome assembly GCF_000648655.2 of Copidosoma floridanum. The sequence continues at coordinate 1,154,416 of NW_019384242.1, read as the reverse complement.
AGGTTTTCCAAAAGTAGTGTGGAAGGCGGTGGGGGGTCACGAAAAAATACGTGAGGGGTCTGTGGGGGGTTTTGAAAAAAAATCGCGATGTGTCAAAATAAGGAAGAAAACGACGGGTTCTTACTTTATTTTGTGGGGGGCATTTATGGGTCAGTGGGATGTTGTGGGGGGCCGATGGGGGGTTGTAATGCCCCACCAAGATAATTTATATACATATTTATATACTTATGGGGCTTTACTTCTCTGCGCGCTTTGTGCGTCGACCCCTTAATTTTTGAATCAGTTAAATTCTTTATTTTTTCAATTTGCTTCCTAAAGTTAACAACATAAAAAATTTTTTACAATAAAGTTTAAGAGTAAGAACAGAAGTAGTATAAATTTAATAAATACATTTTGATAAATTCAGAAGATAATTGTTTGCCTTGTTTTTAAGCGCAGAAAATATCATAGGAGATTAAATTAAAAAAATTTTTAATCATTTTATCGATTATATTATATTTCTAGAAAAGAGGTCAAATAGGTTTTTTTTAACTTCTCTTGAACATCCTAATATAGAGTTCTGATTAGGCCTAATAGTAAGTACAGATAAAAATATTAAAAGAAGTGATCAAAATGAGAAAATGGTGGTTTAACTCTCTGTCTGTAATAAATTATTTTNGTATAAAATATATTATATTTCTAATAAAAAAGAAAGTTTATTGATGGCATGGACTGGTATAGCATCAACATTACTGTTAAAAGGGATGACTAGTCATAGAACATTTTGTTTACTGTAAGACTTAAGCAATGTAGAAAGTAGGTACCAGGAATTTGAATCTGAAAAAAAATTGTATCAAGTAGATCTCATTGTATAGGATAATCCTTAAAAATGTCTGAGAAATTATTAAAAGAGCGTTACGTGGCTCATGTGAAACAAATATTTATATTAGTAATAAACTAATCGTTTTAGGAGGTAATTTCAGACAGATTCTTCCAGTCTTCATTTCTTTGGTTGTTGCTTCGTATTCTGAAATTTAATAATAATATTCGTTAAACTGACAAAACATTTTCAAAACTGTTATCAGATATTGCAGAATGGAAAATTGAATCATTTTAAACATCACATAATTAGTAAACGACTAATATTTGTTTCGATATTTTTGGTAATAATATTACCTTTTTAATAAACAGCGTTATACTTACTTCTCTTAACGAACATATTTCTTTTTTAAATAATTAAATTTTAAATCATGTAAAAAGGGAAATGAAAACATATCACAACATAGATCATGCTACTCACAAGGGTATTGATAATTGTGATAATAATATTTACACAAGTTTTTCAACTGAACTTTGAAACAATATTCGTGAAGGCTTACGAATGCTCAAGCTTAATTTTAAAATTAGAGCAATCGTTATGTTAATACAAAATTTTAGTATAAATGATGGCTGATGTAACAGTATTAGATTACGAATTACAAAATTGCTTAAATACAGTATTGATGCAAAAATTATAACTGGAGTAAAAATTGAAAAGAGAGTTTTTATACTAAAAATAACTCGTAATACAGGAAATTCATAATCTTTACCTTATATTTTATACAGAAAACGATTTCCTTTAGTCTTAGCGTTTTGAATACCTATCAATAAATCCCAAGGTTCAAGTTTTAATAATATTGGATTATATTTGAAAAAACCATCGTTCTTGCATGGTCAAACATACGCCGTGTTATCAAGGTGCACAAATAAAAATGGAATTTGTATCAAAATAGAACGTGATAATAATTTATAAGTAGAAATTATTGTTTGGAAAGAAATTTCTTACGTTTATTGATCTAAAGTAAAAAAAGTTTAATTTCTTTACATTAGCAAAAGTATAAAACTGTAAAAATTATTTTTGCTCAGTTCATTTAATTCATAAATAAATTGATTAGATTAATATGGCTACTAGCTTGGTCCATGGTTCCAATATTCTAGAAGTTTATTCGTTGTTATTGACTAAGTATAAGAATATAATGTCATGTTATTATACATACTCAATATTGCAATTAATAAGCTTATAATTTCAAAAAAAAAAAAACCAGCGCGCCATAGCACTACCTCAATGGTTGTGTATGAATGTGCTATTGTGTTAGAAATAAGAGGCTTCCTAAAAACTGTCAGAAGAGCTAAGAGAGAAGTTTCAAATAGTTGTATAACTAGAAATGACAGGAAAACCGATATAATTTCACCTCAGTTAAAGATGCGGCTGAAAAGTGACTGGAGGGGGTTCTTTAAAATTATGTTGGATTAACTAGTTATTGTGTCATAAAGTAATAAGGGGGGATGTACTTAACAAAAATTCAACCCAATAAACATACGGTAAGAACTAACGGTATAAAAATGTGCTAACAAATTATACAGCTGATATAATTCTTACATTCAAATAAGAAATAATAACGTCAAGCTAAAGAGTCATTAGAAGTGACTGTTTAATAATTTGAGAGAGGGCTGAAAGGTTTTCTTATAAAGTGTTAGGAAAGCTGAAAATAGGTGTGCAAAAAATAAGTAAACTAAAAATGACATAATTACTGATATAATTTTACTTTATTTAGGAATTTTGCTGATGGAAGTCTAAAGGGAGTTCTTTCAAATCATTATAAAGGCTAATTATGTTTTCCGGTTATGAGTTCAAACATTGTGAGGGGGGTGGAGGGGGTCGAAGCAAAAATTTAACCCCATAAAAATATAGTGAAAACTGATAGAGTTTTACCTTAGTGGGTGGCTAAAGGAGTTATGGAGGTACGGAAGGGGGCTAACAAAATATTTTACCTAATAAAAATTACGTTACAACTGTTAAAATTTTACCTTATTCAGAGGAGGAGGCATAGGGGGTTGAGTGGGTACCGTGGGAGGGTGGAAAGGAGTTGTGTGGAGTCAACTTCTAGAATCACTATATATTATATGAAGGCATATATATATGCGCGCGCACGCGCGCGCGCGTGCGTGTGTTTAAAAAAGATGACTTATGCCAACAATTATATGTACGATGGGGTACTTAAGTAGACAAATTGGGAGTTGTGCGGACGTCCACATAACTTTTCAACAGTATTTGTATGCATCCTAAAAGCACGTAGAGTGCGGATGAGTCACTTTCGCAATACATATATATCCATCCTCCACTGACCCCCCATAAATTAAGGAGTAATTAGTCTGATTTGTACGTCATTTTTACTCAATACATATTGGATCAAGCTCCCCCTCCTCACAGCCTCTACACGATTTTCTGGTGTTTTAATGCACTTTTTTCGTCTGCGTAGAATCTTATTATCATTTGGCTATATAATACAAACTTCAGCCCTACTTCTTTATTTAGAAAACATTCGTATACGATTTTTTCAAAAAAAAGTTTGTTTTTCACTATGAATTTCTTATTATGTTAAAAAATGTGTTTGAGAATTTAAAATTTGTTCATTTTTTCCACACCACTCAGAAGGCAAATATATGTACTTTATATATACTAATAATTTTCATAAAAGTACATGAAAATTAGTCTTAAATATCTTTTAATGTAGTAACAATGTTCAAAATTTTTGGTCATAAATAGTAAGTCTTTGGTGCGTCAATTTTTTTTCGTTTATAACATTATATAAATATGGGCCTAAATTTCTCATATTTATAAAATAACAATACCCGTGAAAATTTTTTCCTATAAGTATGACTCTTTTTGAAACCGTATTATAGAGTAAGACCACAAAAAATTATTTATTGATTACCCATGATTTAGTCATTTAAATAGTATGAAAGATAATAATAATAATAATAACAATAATAATAATAATATCTATATAACAGAAAATTTAACTGATACGATGAAAATTTAATTACAAGAGTACAATTTGATCAAAAATCTCTTTTCAAACAATGTTTTCTTTATTTGAATTGATCTCTCTTCCTATTTAAATAAATGTTCCATTTTTATTGTTGCATCTTGACGATGCCACATAAAGTTGATCGCAGGAGCACAAATTTTCTTTTAGGTATAAACCAACATTATCAAAACTTTGACCTTAAGATTTTTTGATGGTTATAGCAATAGCTAAGACTAGAGGGAACTGTGTTCTGTATAAAATATACGGCAGTGAAAAAATACATTTAGTATTCAGAGTTTTTTTTTTTAATATGGGCTTTTTTCAATTTTTTTTTAGTTATTATTTCACCTTCTATATAGTACTTATGTAATTTAGTAATTTACAACCAAGTACTATAACACAAATTATCTGATATACTCAAGTTTCCTAATAATATGACTATATTTCTAATTTTTATATTTAGTTAATGAGGTTGTAAGCCTTGCTGAATGTTATCTAGTATTTCTATAAGAAAGTTTATATGAATATTATCATCTGATTTATTAACCTCCATAAGTGGCTGGATCTATGCCATAAGACAACTTGGACTCTTTTCCTAAAGTTTTTAAAATTTTAATGTGCAATTCAGTTGTAAAAAAAAATAGTTATTACGTATGCCTTGTCAGAGAGCATACAAACGGTAAAATTATATGTTATTTTATCTGTGACCAAAAATTTACGAGAACAACACATTTACGGCATTATTTACATATACATAACCCGGAGCACCATGAAATTTGTAGACATTGTGGAAGAAAAGATGCAAAAAAAAGGCATTATACAAGATCTGTCTGGAAAGTATCGGGCCCACCTCTACATCTCTGGCCTGGCGTTACTCTTCATCATCTGGTGCATGGCATCCGTCAAAGTAACTCCCATTTGATTGAACAACACGGTTCCAGCGATGTTTCTTCTTCTCAAAACTGTCTTAAAATTCACTTTTAGGGATGGCCTTGAGTTCTCTCATCGCATTATTCTCAACCGTCGTTTTGTCATCAAATCGCTGATATAAGTCAAAAGTCACAGGGGGCTATGCCGGGACTGTATGGACGTTGTCGCTGTAACGCGATACTGTGTTTAATCAAAAACTGTAGCACAAGATTCGATGAATGCGTTGGCCCATTATCATGATGAGGAAGCCAGTCACCACTTGACCAGAAGCTTTGGCGTTTTCTTCTTATTTTTACATGCAAACGTTTTCAAACTTCAACGTAAAATTCTTTATTGTTTGTCTGACCTGTTGGTGCATATTTGTGGTGCACAACACATTACCATTAAAAAAAAAAACAACATTGACTTAACATTCCTTCGACTAACAACAGAAGTACAGCCTTTTTTGAAACGATTAAGCCACTTTTTATTCGTGTTTTGCTCATACGCTAATTCCCAAAAGCCTTCTGAATCGTCTGAATAGTTTCAAATCTTATTTTTTCAAGCTAAAAACAAAATTTAATACTAATTCGTTGAGCTTGATTTTCAGTCATTTTGAACAATCATTAAATCTGCCAAACTTAAAAATAACTCTGATCCAAAGACGCGCTGCGCATGAACTATGCGTCCCAAAACTTTGCTGAACACTATGGCGTGGAGCTGTAGAGGTATGCCTGATACTCTCTGGACAGACCTCGTAGTAGACTATATAAAAGAGTAAATAAAAAATATTAATAGCTGTAAATAATCATAAACCATCATAGAGCTGTCTCAAATATGATTTTCTTACTTTTTTCAAGAATACAGATTTAACTTTTTTAACAGAAGGTCTAATGTATTGATGCGTACTTATTACTACAACAAAATATTTATGTAAATTAAAAATAAGACAAATAAAAAATAAAAATGCCAAATATCAATATTTATTGTATAGATATCTGAAGCCCTATACTGGAGTTTTTTTTTACTAAGTTAAATAATCGTATTTCATTTATTTCTATTATAAACCGTTCTTAGTTGCTTATCACAGACCAACTGAAGCTGATTTTTTTAAAACAACCATACTTAACTTATGTGGAAGGCATTGATTGTACTTTTTTGTAATTGTTATAACTACTCATACAATTAGTGTAAAGTAGTGTTAAACATATTAATGTTTGATGATGATACATATATTCAGTATATAGATAACCGTTGCTGAGACAAGTTATCTTATGTTTGATATAAAATGTTGATTATAATAAATTCAAGTATATTATAAAAGAACTGTTTGAAGTATTTATTTTCCTAGGCTCACTAATTTTTGACATGATAGCAGAGGTGCGTGGTTTGAGTTGCCTGTTTCGTTTTACTTTTTATTTTTTACGTGTCTCTTCAGAGGCACGTGACTATTACTTGTAAGTGAAGCTAAAATCAAAAATGGATAAAAAATATGTAAAGTATTAAAAAGATTAGTATAAAACGTGTGCAGTAATATGTTACACAAGTTTTTCAGTGCAAAATTTATTGAGATGCAAAACGATTGAAAAGTTTCATGAAAGAAGTTTGGCATATGTTTAGTGGAGAGAAGTGTAAAGGCAATGTTCGAGTACAGGTGAATGGAAAATATATACGGAAGAAAAATAACTCAACAGCTCAACAACAAAAAAATCTTAAGAGAGATAAACAGTGAAAATTTTGAGTTAAAACCTGCTGTGTATATTAAAAGTAGTCGAAATCGAAACGGAAGAAGACAAGATGGTGGAAGATATTAAATTCATATTGCCAATTTTTGATGATAGCAATTAAAGTTTCTTGAAAAAGAGAATATCGATGTATTTGAGGTTGAGAAAATGTGAAGATGTAATCAAACAAGTAACAATAAATTAAAATGAAACAGAATCAGCTTGGGAAGAAAAAGATTTAAAAGCGATGAATTACATTTGTAGTGCATTAACTGTAGATCAATTTGAATTGATACATGAGGAAACAAACAGTTGTTAACTAGTAAAAATTTATGGATCAATTTAAAATTATCATTATGAAATTGAGTGTCTGCTAATTTAATAGAAAAGCTTACCAGTGTGTAGATGATACCTATTCAATGTTGTGTTGAATGGCAGGAGAGAAAATCTAAGTATCAGCCCGAGTGTGCAGGTTTTTAGTACCAATTAGTTAGTACTGTGTTATTTTGTTAAATGATAATTTCCAAATCTAAAGAACTAATGTTGTTGTCACAACATGTCTCAACAGTAAATTGTAGTTCAGGGCAATAGCTATTGAAAACATTTATAGTATAGTTGATAAATTTAGTAGGCACACATATAAGGATATCATCCTCATACCGTTCATACAGTGGAACATCAAAACATAACCTCCTTAAGCATGAAATTTCAAGCAAACGCATTACAAGATCATAAAGCACCAGACTACAGGGATTTCCCATTGCATAGCCAAAAACTTGTTTATAAAATTTTTTGTTGGAATGGAAAAAGTTGAATTCAAAATTAAAGACACACCTGTGCAAAATTTATTAAAAGAAACATTTATTTTACCATTCTAAAATTTCCAAAAACGTTTACTACATTTATGTTTAGGGTTTTCTTTAGTATAAGTAAATAAACTAACTATATTTAGACTAATAAAAGTGTAACCAGGTGAAGTGATAACACCTTTTTATTTATTTTTTAATTCATAACTATTTTTATGTGTGATTTCGCTAGTTTAATATTATTAATCAAAGAAATCACAAAGTGTTAGAATATTAGTAGTTCTGGCTTCCTCGCACATGCATTGTATGGCGTCTATATATGTAATTTTTTACAGTTGCAGCGCCTCTCGTTGCTCAGCGCTGATTTATTCTTTTTCGACCACTCGAGGTGTACATACGCGCTCTCGTTGTTAAAGCCTACGGCTCCTTTTACTACTAGATACCTTTGAATATCTTAGATAACAATAAAGTTATTTCTTGTATTCTTGTCTACTTTTACTTCGCGTATGCCTCGCCCAAAACTCTGCCCACCTTCCCAATTGTCAATAGAAAGAAATTGAGAAAAACTGTAAGTTGGTGAATTAAATATTGAGACAATGATACAGATATGACAGTCTTATTTGTGTTTTTTTATTAGTCCCTAGCATTTGAATAAGTTTTTTTCATGAATATCTTCTTTAAACTTATTAAATTCATCAAAAATACCGTATTGATTCCACTTGCTAACAAAATTTTAAGTATTTTTAATGAATTGCTTCAAAGGATTATTTTCTAGCTGTAAATAATATTTATCATCACTTCACAATTCTTCTTCATTATTAATGTAAGTTTCTTTGTCGATGACAAAAGTAACATAACCTTTGTCTGCTTTAGTAATTTAAAAGTGTTCATGTAACATAAAATATGATTCAAAAAAAAAAATATCATAGAATGCTAGGCCATGTTAATTTTGAGTATTTAAATGTTTTTTGTAAAGAAAAGTTAGTTCAAGGTCTGCTCCATAATTTAAACAATAATTATTTAAAATGTAGTACTTGTATTCAAAATAAAATGCATAGTATTAAGTTTTATAACGATAAACGTAGAGCAAATGATATCTTACAAATCTTACGTATGGATTTAAGTGGGCCTCATAAAGATGGTAATGATAGAGATAAATGTTTTTAATTATTGTTGACGGTAACAGCAAAACTGCTAAGGTATACATAATGAAGTTTAAAAATGAAACTTATGATTGTTTAGTGGATTATAAAAATAAATCAGAAAATTTGACAGGGAAGAGAGTAAATAAGTTGAGATGTGATAATAGAAAAGAAATTCTAAACAGAAACATTTATGCATTAACAAAACAGAAAAGTATTATAATAGATCAATGCCCTTGATATGTGCATGAGTTAAATGGAACTGAAAAAAGATACAATCGATTAGTAATAAATACAGCAAGGTATCTATTATCTGAGGCAAAATAAGACATAAAATTTTGGTCAGAAATAGTAAAAACATCAGTTTACTTAAAAAACAGAACTTAAGAAAATATTTTTAAATGAAAAACATTATATGAAATTATAATGGAAGTTAAGCCAAACTTAAATAATATGAAATTTTATAGAAATGAAATATTTTTAAAAGTAACAGAGGCTTAACGAAATAATAAATGGGATAAAAAAGCAGAATTAGGAATATAAGTAGAGTATGAAAGTGTTGATTATACAGTACTCATCAATAACAAAATTACAATTGCTAGACATGTTGATATTGTAGAGAAGGATAATAAATTAGTAGGTTTTAATGGTAAAGAAAATAAAAATTTTAACAGTAAAGAAAATGAAAATAATGGTAGTAGCAATAATGATTCGGTTTTTTAAGAAAATATTAAAACTGTTAAGCGTAATGAAACTAGAATTAAAAATACATTAGTCCAAAAAGGTCTAGTATAATGCGTCAAGAACCAGAAAAAAATAAGCCAGAAAATTATGCAACATGTATTTACGTGAATTATGTTAGTGCAAACACTTCATAAAGTTATAAAATAGCAATAAGCAATGAAGAGTGTGTAAATTGGGAAGAATCTATGGACAAGGAAATAAGTTGCATTATCAAAAATAAAACTTATGAATTGGTAGATAAACCAAAAAATAAGAAATTTCTTGATTGGAAAATGATGCATATCAAGAAATCAGATAGAAAGCTAGATTAGTTGTAAGAAGTTTTGAACAAAAAGAAAAAATTAACGATGTATATTTACCTGTAGCAAAAACACAAACTCTTAAAATTTTATTGGCTGAATGTTTACAAAACAATCTAATTATTAATCAAATGGATGTGAAATCAGCTTTCTTGAATGGTAATGTAAAATCTGGAGTGTATGTTAAATAACTAAAAAGTTATGATGATGGAACAGGCAGAGTACGTAGGTTAAAAAAAGCATTGTATGGTTTAAGAGAGAGCCCTAGGGCGTGGTATGAGTGTTTGGGTACATTTTTAAAAAATTTGAATTTTAAAAGAAGCGAGAATGATTATTGTGTGTATTATATACATGATGGATACAAGAAAATTTATGTAACTATCTTCGTGGATGATTCATTAATATGTAGTTAAAGTCAAAATAAAGTTAATGAAACTGAAAGGATATTAACAAATAATAAAAGACATAGGTGATGTTAATACATGACTTGGTACAAATATTGATAAATATCGTAAAAGTGGTATAATAATATTAGATCTGGAAAGATATATACAATCTTTAGCAGAAAAGTATAATGTAATAACCGCAAAATTATATGAAACTCCAATGGAGCAAAACTTAAAATGTGAGCCCATACGGTCAACATCTAAATTTAAAAACTACAGAAATTTGATTACAAACTCAGGAACAAGACCAGATATTAGTTATAGCGTAAACTATTTAAGTAGATTTTAAATTCGTTCAAATAGAGCTCATTACAAATATGCAATAAGAATTTGAAAATATTTGTATTTAACAAAAAATATTAAGTTAACGTATAAAAGAAATTTCAAAGTAGATATCTTGACTGGTTCTGTGTATGCAGAATGGGCAGGTGGTGCATTTCATAGAAAATCAACTACGGGTTACGTTATAAAGCTGTTTAATAATGTCATATATTGGAAATCTAAGAAGCAAGGAAGTAGATTAAAATGTTTGACAGCAGCTGAGTATGTGGCGTTATCTGAAATCGTAACCAAAATCTTATAGATAAGAGAAATATTAAAAGATTTTTTAAGTATTTTTGACAAACCAATAAATATTTTTGAAGATAACTCTTATGCGATTAGTATTGATAAATTTTGTAACTATACGAAAAACTCAAAGTATATCAAAATACATTTTTAATTTGTAAACGAGAAGTATTCAAACGGAATAATTAATATAGTGTAAGTGAACTCAGAAGATAATGAAGCAGACATTTCAACTAAGGCATTAGGGAGAATTAGATGTGTTGAGTTCAGAGGGGATTTAAGATTGATTTAAAATGAAAACATGATTAATTGAAATATTTAATATAATAAAACTTCAAATGTAAGGAGGCGTGTTAGAGTATAAGTAAATTTAAAATTACGCCCGCGACGCTGGGATGCTAGACATTGATTGATACATGTTTGATGACGATACGTATATTCAGTGTATAGATAACTGTTGCTGAGGCAAGATGCCTCATGTTGGATATGAAATTTTAATTATAACAAATTCAAGTATATTATCGAAAATTCTTTTGAAGTACTTATTTTCCTAGGCTTATTTATTTTTTACATTTTAAAGATTAAGTGACCTGTGACAAAACGGACAAACCATGTATGTTCAGAGAGTGCGATGCAGGTTACAATTTAAACGTTTGAATGAATTAGTAAAAAAAAAAAAAAAACCTATCAAATATTTTTCGCAGGTTTCAGAGAATATTGAAAGACGAGGAGCAAAAGAAAATCTTTTAAAGTTAAAGTTACGTAAAAAATCTCGAACTCTATACCTGTATTAATTTTATATTTTAATGAAATTCTCCTTGAACTCTTAATTGGCTCTTATACTTGCATATATCAATTCAAATATTTGGACTATTAAAAAACTAATTTAATGGACAACAACGTTCGCAGAGTGGTAGATTTTTTTTAAAACTTATACGTTAATTTAATTTATACGTGCAAATATACAGAAGTTCAAATAGTTTACTTTGGAGCGACCAAGAGCCAGATTAGTTACTGTTGGGAGGGTTTCATAATGAAAATGTACCTGGATTAACATTTTTAAAAGTTTTTTCTACTATATCCGACTAATGACAATATAATGTGACTGCTGCATGGACTCTTTTAATACAAGTAATCGGCAAAATGAAAAGCACAGTGCCCAATTTACAAACTGTTTCCGTTTAATCAAATTGTCCAAGCACGCAATAAAAAAATTAAATTAATTTTTATTTTTATACTGTTTTTGTAAAAAAAAAAAATTAAAAAAAAATTAAATACATGGTATAAAATTTTACTGCAGCAAAACACGAACAAAATGCAGTAGCTTTTAGTGGAAATATAAGTCAAATGTGCGATCGATTTGTTTCTCATGGTAATTTATATTCAGAAAGCAAAAGACATGGTTGAATTCATTTCAAATTCTAAGAGCAAAATTAATCCTTTTGTAGTTATAAAATAAATTCAACAATGAAGACTTTTTGATTTCTGAAAACTTAAAAGCAGTTAAAGAGAGCTCAAAAGCTCATTAGATAATTCGGTCAAACAAAAATAAAAATAGTTTGGAACTCAATATTTTGCCATGCTTTTTATTTTGGAGAAAGAAGAGCTGTGAACATTATCATATTAATACAGTTACGAAATTCATCCGTACCGAGGACACTCAAAGAGTAGGACCCAACACACAACTAATGTCTGTGATTATACGTTGGAGGGCAGGCTCATCATCCAGTGTTAAAAAGTGGAGTCGCTTGGGTTGCTAATTCTATAAAGAATAATATCTTAAAAAATTTTTTACCTAAAAATTAAATTAAGTAGTGAGTCATCCATTAGTCTCTGCAATTCCATTAATATATACAGCGATTATTTCTGATTGTAGCCTTATTGATTTTTTTTCTTTGATAATTATTTCTAATTTCTAAATTTATTTATGTCTCTTTATGCAAATATAAAATTCTTATACATTTAAACTTAATAATTTTTTTTTATATCAATCAATTTCTTATATAGTTATGAACTAAACATTGGATAAAGAATGAAATTTCTCTTTAGTTAAGTTGTAATCAAAATAACAAAGCCGACTTATAATACAATTCTTATACTAACTTTGAATATTATAAGGACTCACAATTACCTATAAAGGGGTAGGTTTAAGTAAATAAGTACACTTGATTTTTTTTTTTTTCCTAAATTTGTTCAATTTTATTTTAATACAGAAAATGTGTTTTAAGTACTACATTGTTCACTTATATTGATTAAGATAATTAGCCTAATTTTTATTTGAATGGTTGAAAATAAACTAGTTATTTTAAACAATACAACTTTTATTTTGAGACAGAGTACTAGGAAACTGGCCCGCGAAGTACTCAGGGGACGAAGCCCAACTTCTATATATAATCGCTCTTTTAAGTTATATTAAAAAATTTATCAGACCCAAGTCTCTTAGTTATTTTTAACAGGTCTGGGTTCCATAGGGCATACATCTTTCTTTACTGTAATACATCTCAGTGGGATGGAGTGCAGTGATTTGGGGTATCACAGAATGGTTAAGGCTGGCGTGGGGCTGCTTTTCAACATTTTTTTTTAATTTCTTTGAAACAAGCAGAATTTTACACAATTTTGTGTAACGGGCTAGTGAGGCAGCATCGCTAAAAGGCATGGACCTGAAGTACAACTAAGTAGTATGTCAAGATTTGAATATATCTTCCTATATTACATAGTTGTTTTCACTATTTTCTAAAATTTGATTCCCCACCCTGCCCACCCTTTCTCATGCTGCCCCACCCCTTTCCTGCCCCTCCCACACGCTACTTCACCCTTTTTCTTTTACCCAATGCCTTCTTTACCCCTTCTCAACCTTTTATACATTACCCTCATGAATAAAAAAACTTTTGTAACATGTTATGAAATATCTTTTATTTTAAAATGACTTTAAAATTAAGTCAATGTTATCTGAAAAAAGAACGGTAAATAAATCGATAAGATTTTTAATAATACATATATGTTGAAATTTCAAAACAGTTGACTGCATTCATTAAATTAATTACTTATTCAATTTTGTGTGAGTTTAAATGTCTTTGTAGATCATCTTTTCTTAAGAATCCTCTTCCACATTATCAACAAATACTTTTGTTGATAACTGTTTCGTGTGCTTAGTGGTGCCTTTTTAACTGTTAAACTATTTTGTAACTGTTGTTACTGGTGCCGCATGATTTGATTCTTACAAATTTGTGCTCGTTCAAGTATTTCGTAAAATTTTTTTTATGTTTAATTATTTTTCCACATTCAAGACATGTTTAACTTTCTTTTGTATAAATTTTCATATGTTCAGTTACTAAACAGTAATCTTTAAATCTTAAATTGCAGTAATTACATTTAAAATCTTTGTTTCTGAAAATGAAATATTTATAAATATTTTGAAGCTACAACGTGCTCCATAATATATATTTTTATGTGAATAGTACATATTTGAATCCATTGACATTTGATACGAAGGTATGATGACGACGTTGGAATTTATCACGAATATATTGTTAGATTTAAATAATTTCTTGCCAGACAATATTTTTTACTTTTAATTCATCTTCAGAATTATTTGAAATAAAAATATTCTTTGGATTTGTACATTGGAATGAAGCTACACATAATTGGCCATGGAAAAATAAAGGTTTTTTTAAAATACAATCCTTTAGAATCAAAACTTTGGCCCTGTGATTTATTTATTGTCATAGAAAAAGTCAAAATCAATGAAAATTGTTTTCTAGGTAAAAGAAACGGTAAACAAAAATGATCCTTAGTATTTACAGTGATCCTAGGTATTAATACTATTTGTCTTTTGTTTTCACCTGTAATGATTTCAGCTTCAACATTATACTTAAATAATTTTATTATGCCTAGACGAATTCTATTACATAACCCGTCTGATACCTATATTTCTTATCAACATTACTACTGGATTAATTTTTAATTTTAGCTCACGAGGTGGTAAGCCTTCTTGAATTGCATTTAAAACTTTTACTTGATAATTGAACTTAATGTTTTCGTTAGATTTATCTGTTTCTTTTGTTGTTCCACAATCAATACTGTAATATAACATATTATAAAAATTTTAATTTCATTTCAAATCTTTGAACATTTTGTCTATTATTTCTAAAGCTTTCTTTGGAATCATTGACGCTTCAGACTACGTTATAAATCTACTTCCCTTAATTTTTTTAGTCGAATGAAAGTTCTGAAAATGCTGTTCCAATGTTATTTAAATCTAAAAGTAGTCTAAAAGTTCTGTGACTTGTCATACCTTTCGGTAACAAAATAGAAGCAATACCAGTTCAAACCATGGAAATTACTTTTTTTTCTGAGAAGTACAGAAATAAATTATGGTTTTATACAAAAACATTTACCAGAACCTCCTGGACCATCTATAAAGATTATTTGTTCGAAATTTAGACGAATGATTTCTAAAATATATTTTTGGTCGTTATTCAGTTGATTATATAGAATATTAAACGTGTTTCTACTTAGTTCAATCAGTTTTTCGTCATATTAACTGTACTAGGGATCAATAACCGTTTCGATTATTTCAGTTTCTTAAAAGCTAAAATCTTTGCAAGGTTTATCTTCGCAAGCAAAAATATAATTCAATTTCAAGAGAGCTAAGTTAACCTTGTTTTTATAAAAGTCTTCGGTGAAAATTTTTTTCAATTCATTCCATATATCGTTTCCTTGGATATTTTCTGAAAACGGAAACCACGCGAAAAATTTTCTTAATGGCAAAGGTAACATCATTTTTCAGGCTTCATTAAAAATTTAAAAAATTTGGAAGTTGTGTTCTATTAATCCCATGTCACTTGCACTGTTAACACGATTTAGAATTAGTTAAAAAAAAAAAACGTTCTTGATCTTTTGGAGGTACAATATTTAGTCATCCCATAGAAACATTTGTTTCATTATTTTTAATTTTTTTTTCATCATTTAGTTTGATTATCAAAAATTTAATATTGTGGAATGTTAACGTATTTAATAGTTTTTGCAAATTTATCTATCTTATTATAATCAAACCAAGCAGTAAATGTTGTTTCTCAGTTTAAAACTGCTTGGTCAATATCGTTTTTTTTTAAATTATTTTTTGTTGATTTTTAGTGTGAACTGCTAATTGTATTACAGTATGACTCCTGCCCGTAAGTAGGAACTCTTGTACTTGCCATGCTGCTTTCATTGGATCTAAAAATCTACCGTCAACGATTTGTGTAATTTTATAAAAATTTCATTATATTCATGATCACTGTGTGAATCAATTATTTTTATTTTTACGTATGCTTTATTGCTGCCTTTACGTTTATAATCATAAATATACTTGATGCTGTTAATTAAAGCACAGTATTCAACATTTATGTGACACTGATATTTTTTTAACAAATATCTGTTGTATGAAACTATCACAGAATTGTCAACTAGAATTTTTATATCATAGCTTTTAATTTCCAAAAAAAACTTTATCTGAACTATTATTTTGTCTTATGTTATGGGGATAACTATTAATTGCAAATTTAGTATTATTATTAAAAGGTTTTGGGAAGCCTTTATGACAAACATCTAAATTTGTCTAAAACAAGGACTGGTGTTACCAAAATTTTTTTATTTATGTCTATTAAAATTAATTGTTATTTTGAATAAAATAATCTGTCAGGGAAGTTTGGTAAATTGTTTGGAGTTGTTCCTTTCCTAAAATTTTGTATGACAATCTTTATCTCTTTTTATTTTAGGTTACAAGTAACTGGTACAAATAAATCTGGTTTACCACATTCTCGCATTACAGCCTTTGCATTTTGATAATGTTATTGCATATATCGAGGACCACCAACGTTAGTTGCTGGTAAAATAAAATGATCTGCTATTTTCCGTTCATCTTTAAAATTTTTTTAAATATTTGATGCATTGTTATAAATATGATCTAATAATCCTTGGTAACACTCTATTTGTAACTGCTTTTGATTGTTTCTCAAAAAATTCATGCGAATATTTTCTATCATAATGTATGCGTGTAAAAAAATTGTTGAGTTAATCTTCCCGTGAATATTAAAGGACTAAAATTGTTATTATTTACTCTGTAAGAAAATTGGCACTAATAGTATTGTAAAGTTGTTAATTTCTTATCATCAATATTATGAGGTTTTTTGTTTATACCAATGCTTTAGCCTGAATCCCCTGATGGAAATAATAAAGAAAATACATAGGATCAACGTATTGCGGTAGTTTGTTTAGATATGTGTTTGTTGGTACATCATTAGGTATATTATTCGCATAAGCACATAGATCGAATGGTTCTGAAATACTGGATTTTATTTAATAATTGCTCCACATTTAGAAGAGACTGATTTATTGTAACGGTGTTGTAATTTATTGGTCTTTCTAATAAAGTATAATTTACAATTTAAGAGTTTGGTTATGTTAAAAAGTTGACATAAATGTTTGTAGTTTTTGGCATGATTATTTTTGCTAAAAATTTCAGTCAAAGTTTATAATGTTTTTTAATCAAACTCAAATTTCTGTCCAATCTTTTTTTGATAGCAATGTCATTGTCGTAAATATAAATTTGGCTACACGTCACTTCTTTATTATAAAATTTTACCGTATTTGGTGTAATATGGAAAATTTATCCTTATATTTTTAAATTAAATATAGCCTTTTTCCTTTCATTAAGAACGTTTGCGTTAAAGGGAGCAAAACAAAAGCTGTTGTTATAATATCGTATGAAATGTCTAAAAATAAAGTCGTGTAGTAACGACTGCTTTTATTTTTTATTATATTTATTTAGTTGTGGTGAAATAATTTTTTAATTCTGACAACAATAAAATTATTATCTTTCTTCTTTTCAAAACGTAGCGAAGTTATGAGGGCATATTATTGTCATTTCTCCGAAAAAACACATTTTATTTTTTGTATTCCTAATTGTGTTATGATTTTTACCGATATCATAGATAACATACTGCGTGGGATGGACCTCAGCTATGAGGAGAACCAAAGAGGACGAGTGGGGGAGGAAAGAGCTTAAAAAAGCCCCCTGTAGTGGCCGCAAGGCTCTAGAACGCCTAAACTAAAAGTCGGGTAGTCACAATAAGTGACTCGGGACCGCCAAGTGCCTTCTTTAAAGGATAGTAATAAAATGATAAACTTAGTTGAACGGCTGTTTTGTTATTCGGCATCCCGAGCCTCCCAAATCCTACGTAACAGTTTTAGTGCTATGTGTGGGGTAGGCTTTCTTGCGAAAGTAATTGTTTTTTTCTTCATCCCTTAACGTGATATTTAGGAAATTTTGGGCACCTATCAGAAAGCACACATAGTGCAGTGCAACTACAATCGCAGAAAGTTTAAGGCAATCACCTGCATCCACTGGCGAGTGTGGACGGACAAGGGTCAATAACCATTTTTAAAAGGACCCAACATAAAGAGGATGACTGGTGTTATATTAACGCTCATCATTTCGTCCCTTGCCTCAAAGTAAGTAATAATTCTTCTTATCTTTATAACTTCATATACAAAGAGAACGACGTGAAAAGAAATACAAAAAAAAAAGTAGCCGTTGCGCTAGACAACGAACTAAGTCTCCGCTGGTCAATGATAGATCAAAAGAGGAGATTTAGAGCAAATAACGACAAGAAACGGTGTAATGCCATGGTGGGCCTTATCGGCAGTGACGCGCCCGTCGAGGAGTCAGATACAAACGAGTGGAATGGTGTGGATGATGTAAAATATTGTTCGTATTGCCGAGAGCATGGCGCACATTCTACATGTAGGTGTGAAAAGTTGTGGCACGATGCTGAAAAGGGGATAATAAAAAATCCTAACGTTGAGAAAATATATGTAAATGTAAGCTATAGAGAAAATAAATGTAATAAACAAAATGTAGGGGTAAGCAAATTGAAAACTAGGCATTTCAACTTCGCAGGATGCTTGACGCGATTTCTAATCGTTGAACATAACAGCGCAATAAATGAAGATCACAAGAGAGATTTACGAGCGTTTGAGAATGGTGTGGATAATAGTGAGCATAAAGTGCCAGAGATATACCACGGCATGTACAGATGGGGCAGTTGCCAATGACCAAGAATTGGTGGATACTTCGTCGGAAAGCAGAGAAAACAACACACGCCTCTTCTCATGTCACACATTATATAACGAGAAATTATCTATAGAACCCGAACGCAATAAAAGGGCTATAATGAAACAATGCGAGGATAAGAGAAAAAGTTCTGAGTCTAAGTAAAAAAGATGAGCAGCAGCTATTTTGCAAGGTAAAAACAAATTTATCTAAGATAGGATACACACCACCCACAGTAATTCTAAGAAGCCCTTATATAAACGAAGGTGTGACATTTTATGCCAATATGGGCGCGGAAATTTCAATAATTAAAGAGAACTGTCATGATGTTGGAGTACCGTTAAACGGTTGAGAAAAATTTAAAATAAAAAGCGTAACGCACGGAGCTTGCCAAACTTTTGGATCTACGAAATTAACCCTAGAATACTTTACTTGTACCCTACATATGGTCCCCCATGACTTTCTCGTAGAGGTGGAAGGCATCATAGGATGGGATATTTTTAAGTTGTATAATAGCCAGATAAATGCTAAAAAGAATACACTTAAATTAAATGGAATTAAAATTCCGCTACTAGATTAAAAAAGTTTTAAAATTGTGCCAAGAACAAGGCAAGTTGTTTATGCGTATATAAAAGAGTCGCACAGGAAAATTAAAGTGGGCTGGGTCCCACTACGGAAACTTGTAGAGGGTATTTTATTCGGTAATTTTATTGCAACGAACAACAACGGTAGGGTATATGCCAAGTGTTTAAGCACATCAAATGAAATGATAAATGTACAAGTCCCTGTGGTGGACTTGTTGGAGTGTATGACTACAAAGAAAGCTGACTCATCTGACGTCAATGGGGATGGCGTAGAAGCATTAGAGAGAGCCTCTATACTAATGTGTAAAGCAGCTGAAAATTTCGGAGAAAAGGAAAAACTAGGCAATGAAATAAAAAATAATGCCAGCTGCACATGTGCCGAGGAAAATATCGTGAGAAATGGGGGTTGTGACAAGGACAACCCTGACAACAAAAATGCTCAGATACTTAAAGGAAACATTAAAACAGTCAGGATGGGCGCTACCAGTGCAAAAGAATGCCTATGGGTTTCACAGGTTTTTCAGACACGTTTTTACGAGCAATAACACTGGCACTGGCAGAGCTACAAGGCCATGAGATAGAGGTATATCTAGACGATACAATGGCGTCGAATCTCAAGGAGCATCGTGAACGCTTCATAAAATTGTTAGAGCGATTGTCAAGAGCAAACCTTATAATTAAGCCAAAGAAGTGCCAATTTTTAAACCATGAGGCAAAAGTGTAAGGCCATGTAGTAGGAAATGGTGAAATAAAAACAGACCCTAAGAAAATTGCAGCTGCAAGAAAATATCCAAGGCCTCAAAATGCTAATAAAATCAAATAATTTCTTGAATTCGTCGGGTATTACAGGAGATTTATTAAAGGTTATGCAAAAATCGCTCAACCACTGTCTAAACTTCTAAACAACGGTATAGAGTTTAAATGAGAAGAGCAGCATGAACAGGCATTCAAAAAGCTTGTAAACGCACTTTGCAACAAATTTGTACTTGAAGCACCCGACCTAAAAAGCCATTTGTGGTGGCAACGGATGCATCTGATTATGCTATAAAGTAAAATTGTGTCAGGGAGAAATAGGAAAAGATAATCCGTGCGAGTATGCCTTTAGATGTGGCAGTGAACTTCAATACCCTACATATGATAAAGAATTGCTTGCAATAGTATACGCAGAAGAACAGTTTTGACCCTATCTATTCAGCTGAAAATTCACGGTGGTTACGGACCATGAGCCTCTTAAACATGCTCACTGACCAAAGAAACTGGATATAAGATTTAACAGGCTTAAAGCTGAATTAAGGGGCTATGAGTTTGATGTTGTTAATACACCAGGAATAATTGATATGGCACTGGACGCACTGCCTCAAAATCTGATTGTAGAGGATAGGGAGGAAAATCCTGAACTGCCACGACGAGAGGTTAATTAACTTGTCGAGTAGCAAGAGAGGGATGGTCATGGTGAAATAAATGCGCTGCCCGCATGAATATTCAAAGTACGGACAAGAAGGGAAAAAAATATAATAAGAAATGATAAGAAATGGCAGATGGAAATATCTGACTTAGATGAATTAAAAAAAAGGGTAGAAAGGAAGAAGCTGCGCACGATGGATAATTCAGATAAGTTAATAGTCAGTGAGTACAGTAATGCAGATTCAGAGTCAGGATAGCTGGTGGCGAGTAAAACTATAAAGAGTAAAAGATTGGAGCCATGTAAGAAACAGGAAAAAAGAGGCAGGCAGCGTAAACGAATTGTGCAGATTGCAGAAAAAAATCAGAGGAAAAATATTTTAATATGATCTTTAGATAATAATAAAGAATAAATCTTATTGCAGAGTCCAATCAACATTAAATTAGCCTACGTATGGAAAGAAGAAAATATTAAAAAAGGAGTAAAAATAACAAGCACACCTTATTTAAAACTAGACATTTAACCAAAAATACAACGCAAAACTCGTAAAAGGCAACTTGATGCGTTGCATAGATCCCTGCCAAATTTTTTAGTTACACCGAAATTAAACAGTGTGTCAAAGGAAATTATTATAGCAAACTGACTCACCAGTGGCCTTAAACGGAAATTCTGAACCAGCAAAATATTGGGGATTTCAACTAGCCGCAGCCAGTCTATCAAACGGGGATGGCAAAAAGAAGGCAAGAATAGCGGATACAGATATAACAGAAGTGAATACGAATAATGATGAGCAATGGGATCACTAGCAGGCACAGGCAAAATCCTCGACCCTATAGATACACTAGAGAAGATAAGTTTGGACGCAGGTATGCCAAGCGAAAATAAGAATAAAAGACAGAAGGGGAATGACCGATGGGCCAAAGCTTATGTACAAGGTGTGCTCCAAGAGCGTAACGAGATACAACCAAAAATACTAAATACGGTTGAGGGGAGCCGATCAACGCCGAATGAAAGGGCTTAGAACAGTTCGTCTAGTGAGAGTATAAGCAAAAAAACAAATAAATGAATCACGACGGGGTACACAGACAATAGAAAGTCCAGGAAAAGACACGGGATCGAACAAAAAGATTGGAGCGATACTTGATGACTCAAGAGATAACTTCCAAGTAAAAGTTAGACTAGATATCAAGCAACGAGACTTTAAAGATAAGCTGGACATCAGGATATATGCTGGGGATTCCGATACTACCACCGATTGACCTCTGAGTGATCCGACGGAAAGTACGGATAATGTTATAAACATTCCTCAACAGCCCTCGATAGAGAGAATGGGCTCAAGAGATAGAGATGAATATACTGCGAGGAAGATACTCTGCGCAGGTTATTTTAGATAAATAAAAATCAGGAAATAAAGAAACAATAATAGATGTAATGACCGATTATATCGATGAAGATAACAAGGGTAAAAATAAAACAGGGGGCAGAAATATAACCAAGCATAGTTTAGAGCAAGACTGCAAGGATCCGAATAAAGATCTAAAACTTATAGAAGAACTTCCGGTAAAAATATCAGGTAACTGCTTATTTGACTTACTTATTTTTTTCTGTGACTTGCAATTGACAGCACGAGAACTACTTGGTATACTACAGTGTTCGAAGTGGAAAAATGAGTGTTTCGACGCGGAAGAGGGAGAGAAAATCCTGCGATCCAATACAGAATATGGTCATAATGACTACATATTTTTGTGTGTACAAGAGTTCAAACAAAATGTTTGTATAGATCTATAGGGCACTAAGAAGGGAGTGAAGTGTAAAATTTTTAAGAGTTTTTACGATAAATGACAACGAGTAGTATATACACTTGCATCTTAATCATAACCATTCCGGCCACTCGTTGCAGTAAACAAGCAAATAGAAAGAGAACAAAGTCCAGGGGAAAAGGGATCGCTGGTAAGTGACAAATCAGACGCTGATATGAATTCGAAAAATGAGGTAAATGAGCCAGTGGGGGAAAAACGGAAAGGAGATAAGGAAACGGAGTATCATGGAAATGACTCCATAAATGAGGGTGTTCATGAGAATACGCGCCTAGCACACTGTTCAAGAAAATCTCGATTGACTATTACGGACCAATTGATAAACCTTCAACAAACGGCTATACACACATTCTGTCAATACAGGATTGACTTACTAAGTTTATTGTATTAATACCGGTACAAAGAGCAACAGCTGAAGAAACGGTCAAAGCCTGGATAAAAAAATTTTTAACGTACTTTGGAGCGCCAGAAAAATTATGATCAGACTGGTTAATTCATTATATGAAAAAAACGACAGACGAGTTCATACGATTATTAAAAATTGAAAAATTTGGAAGCACGGCATTTCATCCTCAGAGCAGTGGTTCAATGGAACGCATGCACCACGTGCTAACCGAATACTTGAAAGCTTACGTTAGTGAGAACGAAAAATGGGACGAATTACTGCCATTGTCCATGCTTGCTTACAATACGTCAGGGCATAAAAGCACAGGCTACAAACCTTACCAGCTTGTATTGGGCCAGCAGGCAAAACTCTCATCAAGCGTTAAGAAGCCAGAGGCGAGCCAAATATATACGGAGTAAGTAACGGGGACGCTCACTCAATTACAAACATTGGCAGCAATGATCCAAACACAAAACAACTACTGATCAAAGTACTAATATGATAGGTCACTTTACACAAAGTTTTTCATGGAAGGTGAAATGATGTATGTACTAAAGAAGCCGTCTAAAGGGAAATTCTATGAGCAAAACAAAGGACCGCATGAGATAGTTGGCATCGATTACAGAAACCATAATGTAAAATAACAGAGAAACGAAGAAATATGAATTTCACATGTAGATAAAATAAAGAAAGCTTGTGTACTGAAAGCCCAATGTCCAAGGGACAATGAAATCACGACAAAAGAGGGTTAAGAAAAATGAAAGGGACCAAGAGGTATCGGAACCGGCTGAGACAAACTTACTCCCTACCTCGACAGTTACTTACGGATAATAGCGTTATAGATGAATAGGGGGTAATAAAAGGCGTGAAAACGAACACTTCTTCTTTCGAAAACTCTTTCTTTTTTGCGGCCCCCGGACGCGCTGCGAAATTTCATTAAATATTGGCATACGGAAGCAAATAAATAACAAAAGAGAGATATTTTACTTACCCTACATATGATAAAGAATTNCCGTCGAGGACGACGACATCGGGGCCTCGGGCGTGTCACGTATAGTATGGAACACACTGCGTGGGATGGGCCTCAGCTATTAGAAGAAGTAAGGAGGACGAGTGGGGGAGGAAAGAGCATAAAAAGGCCTGCAGCAGTGGCCAAAGGGCTCTAGAACGCTGGGACTAAGAGGAAGATAGTCACAGTAAGTAACTTGGGATCACCAAGCGCCTTCTCTCAAGGGATTGTAATAAAGTGATTAACTAAATTTAACTGCTGTTTTGTCATTAAGCATCTCAAGTCTCGGTATAGATATAAATATATAAAAAAGATGGGGGGACATTTTTTTTTTTTTTTGTTTTCTAAGTTGCACATTTGTCATATTGAGAGGAGCATGGAGAAATGGAAAATAAAATAAATACTGGCAACTACTGGGAGAAATAATACAACTGACGACGTACCTGGATTATTGACCAACTATCAAGTGGGTAGGTGGTTGCGTCAAGCTGCACGTCGGCCACCACCACCAGAAAGGATCAGTGGCAACCACACCCGATGACAATGGTGTACGAGTCTACAGTTTCGAGAATCTGGCAGTATTTTCTCAACACCTGGCTGTCAAATGACAGGTGGGGTACTTTGTCATGGTCTTGAAAAGTAATGAGGAACGGTACCCCTGAGGGGCACCGAATCTCGCAGTCTCTGACGCCACTACAATAAGGGTATCGCCGTAAGGGTAGGGGGGCCACTTTGCGGGGCCACCCTGGCTCATATAGAGGCTTTGGTACACCAAAATAGGTGTATGGGTCTATAATAAGCTGCGTAATCTACTTAAACAAAGGAATTTTTTAGACGTCAAGACCACAATATCCAATAATCTAATAGTGGACGGCTGCTAGGGTTGTAGAGGCCTTGACTGCAATGACGGTTGCAGGAGAGGGTCGCCCGGTGGTGGGCACCTGCCAGCACGCATAGAGATAGATAACCTGTGCCAGAGAGAGAAACTGAGTTAAAAAAAAGGTAACAAAAATAAAAGAAACGGAGAATACTTATATGGCAAGTCGTGGGAAAACAAAGCGTGCTGGTCAGCGCTTAAACTGCTACTTGAGTGACGGCATTATGGCTGGCTGCAAGCTAGGTCCTCCTCCAGGATGGTACCTGAGAGTACCGTGCATGGGAATCCTTCGGGAGAAAGAAATTTCACGGGCGCACTTAGTTTTTCAAAACCGAGCCCCAAAAACGTGGGCAGCCGCACAAAAATATCGAAAATTGCCATAGAAAAAATAAACACATAGCCACACTCGCGACTCACTGCAATGATCAGTCGGGTCTTAGTACTAGATTGCCTTACGAGAAGTATTAATAAAACATGGTTAAATAATAATATTTGACCAGAATTTAAATATATGTCTAATGCTAAAGGAAAAATAAGTAAACAAAAATAAAATAAAAGAAGTAAAGGATTTTTTTTGTGTCTCTCGTTTTTCTTCTTTCTATTCTTTAACTAAGGGTGATTTAGAGGCCTAGGAGCTCAAGATAAATGAGAATGAGAACGAAAAAAGGAGTAACTATTTTATTTTTGAGGATTGAAACCACGCTGGTAGGAAGACAGCTTGGAGAAATAGAGATAATTAAGAGGAAAAAAACTAGTAGAAAACTTGGATCCAATTCAATCAATCGTATGAACATGGAAAGTAATTTGGTATGAAGAGTAGGATTAAATGATCCAAAAAACAGAGGTATTTTTAAAAGCAAGCAGGCAAGTGATGTGAAAATGTAGGGTAACTATAAGGAAGAAAAATAAATGTGAGGATAAAGTGGAACGAACTACCAGCAAAGTCCCAGAAGCACTGAAGAAAATGGAAACAGCATACATGGTGGTGGTAGGCCAAAAAGCCGACGATGGCCAGATCAAAATGGTGCCAACACTTCAGGAACAAATGACAAAAGGAGATAAGGAGAATATATAGGAGTTGATGAGATTAAACTTAACACACATGACTGACACTACAAGATACTTATAGGAACAAATGAGGGTCATAAAGTTCGGTTATCACGAGCAGGCTCTTCGGTATATAAAAAGGTTTAAAAACGAAGCATAGAAGGTATTGGAGAAAGGATTGAAAATATTTGCAAGTAGGACAAAAAAAGAGGTAGCAGAGATATCGGAGGTAGTAACAGGAGCGCTTGATAGAAAAATTATCTACTACATTGAGATACTGCGAGTGACAAAAGAGAGCTTGGATCTCCTCAGGATATTACCGATACTGTTAGAACAAGAAGGATTAAATATGACGAATGTAGTCGCTTATCTACAGCCAACGTATAAATACATAGCAGGTAGCATGAGCGAAAAGAGATTCAAACCAGTGGAGCGGGAGACAGTGGTACAATGCAAAATGCTTAAAAAGGTAAGCATATGTACACGAATAGAGCTGATATAAAGAAGTAAAGGAAGATTACCTTTGTAAGTTATAGCTTATACTAGGAGAAACCGTAAAAAAATCGAAAAAACACCCGATAGTCTTAGTCAAGTTAAAGGGCACGTACTGGACACGCCTTCACGCGAAGAATTAACATGCATTCAGTATTACGGGAGAGGAAAAAATTCATCTAGAATGCAATCGCCCGGAGCACAAAACATTCAAAGTAATGAAGGCAGGAGTAATAGATCTAGCAAATAATTGCACAGCCCAATCAGAGACGAGATCAAACCCCAGTCAGGAAAAGGTTGAAAATTAGGTAGTCAAGTTTGAGGGTTCAAACCTGAATTTGAAAGAAATAATGCAGAAGATAAAAGGAGTGAAAGTAGATAAGATAT
This sequence comes from Copidosoma floridanum, assembly GCF_000648655.2. The sequence continues at coordinate 1,127,854 of NW_019384242.1, read as the reverse complement.
TGGAACAAAAAAAAGTGGTGGTAAAGAGGGATGGATTACAGGAGCTTGGTAAGAAGGAGCATGATCCTGAAGACAGGTTAACGACAGGTACAAAGCTAACGTACATAGTGCAATGTATACATGAATTAGTACAAACAAAAGAGAAATTTTCTGATTACAAGGAGTATGAGATGTTGGCGTTAGAGATACCATTAGGGGTGGCTGCAGGATCAGTCAGGATTTTAAAATAGAGTGGCCCCGATAATACTAAATCTGTTTAGAATGTTTTGCAGAAAGAAGAAATAGAAATAACGCCGCGAGAGATGAAAATACAGGGAACCCTATACTCATAGGGATCGGCAACGGAGAGATCAACCGATGAACAACAAAAAATTATCATAAGAAATAGATATACGTTAGCTAAGTTAAACATAGGACCCTAATATCTAAGTATTAGAAAAAAAAAAAAATGTAAATAAATAAATAACTAGAACACAAAAAACTAGTCAGTAAATACGTCAATAAGAATAGTTGATATACCTTTTGTTGCTAGGTCATGCGTTAATGCAATAAATGAATACTTAAGAAATAATATATTTGTA